>CM036757.1:72882068-73164568 GCA_020796225.1 Arion vulgaris
ATTGCATTTGGGCATAAAATGTGCACGATTCATTTTAAACATTCATTTTAGAATGTCGACATCGTGTGTTGTCTAAACAAGACACGAAGATGATATATATATGGTCTACTCACTTGGCATTGCATTAAAGAGAGCTACAGGCTAGCAAAAACAAAGTCTGTTTGCTAGGAAACAAACTCACTACTTACTTTTGTTAAGTAGACTCGCGTGATACATTTAGTTAAATAGAGCATCCATAGAGATCGTTTCGTAATGAATGGTTTGCAAAAGATGAAACATGCAATTTGTGCGAGATATCTGGAATTAACATGCTTAATGTTTGCACTAACGTTTAACGTTAACACTACTCAGAGATGATCTATGGACGTATTCAAGTTAAACTGTTTTTTTAGGTGTAATCTGAGTTTGGAAGATAAATATTATTGTAATTTCCGATGTATTAGTGGCAAGCTTTTACTCAATAGGCGCGGGAGGGGGCGCAGTTGCGTAGAATTCCACAGTGCGCGTCTAATATTGTTCCGAACGTAACGGCTCTCAATTCGACAAAGCCTCAATTGGGGAACAGGAAAGGCAATGGAAATAAAGACGACCACATCACCCATCGTGTGAAAACCGACCATCAATTAAAAATACGGGTCTAACATTCTATTCCCCAACATATCTCGAGGTAATAAAATGGGTTCCTTGTGTTCATCAAATTTTTTTTAACTGGATAGAATCTTTGAAAACTTGGTACTGGATAGAATCTCCGAAAATTTGGTAACTGGATAAAATCTCAGAAAACTGGTCAACTAGACCAAATCTTTGTCTATAGTACTGATGACCAGACAGATTGGGTATATATACAACTGGATAACTAAAATGTATCGATGTCTATAAACTGTATAGCTTGACAGAATCAGTTTCTATAAATTATGTAACTAGATAGATAGTGTATACTCTCTTATTTTCTTTCTCTTCTCTGGTCTTTTTTTTTCCTCACAGCGTAGGGATAGGAAGAGATTTCTAGAACTGCTGAATGATTAATATTGATATGTTGAAAGAGGATGGTGGTGTCTGTGCCCTAGGGGATAGTGACTCTGTCTATTAACCCCGACTTTCTGAGTTCGAATCACGCTGCGGACAGTTTGGTTGCAAATTGTTTCTCGTGATTTTACAGAAGGACGATGGTACCACCCGTTCAGAAAGCAATGGCAAACTACTGAACGTAATAATGCCTAGAAAATCACAAACAGCCTTAAAAAGCTGGGATTGATTCGCAAAGTCCTGTAAAGGATATGCAATTAACTTTAACTTGAAAGAGGATAAGACACAGAGAAAATACTAGTTATCAATATAAAAAAGAGGTAGTCATTTTTTTCGCACTTGGTGAGAAAATGAAGTTTTGAAACATTTTAACAACCGGTAAAATCAATGGGAAACGAGACAGAAGGCAACAGAGAAATTATGGGCAGTCTGACTTCATGGTACGAAAGAGTGTCAACGTCCGAACTGCTAGCCAGCGTCGAGACAACTTGTTTTGGAGATCAATGATCTTCTACGCCATTACTTCATGGTGCATGATGATGACATAATAAAACACGAAGTAAAACAGCTTTGCAAAGAACAACAACAAACTTAATGGGCTTTCGAAGAAAAAAAAATATACATATATATATATTTAGCAAATTATTTTCAAATTAGATGAAATACAATGGCGCGATATGAAAAAAACGCACTTAGATAAATAATGAAGATGGTGGCAGGTAATACGAGGAGGTCAGAAAGTATTGCACCACAATTTTTGAAAATGTACTGTTGGAAAAAATGTGTTGAATTTTTCACAGATTATAGTTGAACATATCCTTAATAGTATCTATTTATCCACATAATCGCAGTCCAAGTTTATGGCTTTACGCCAGCGCGGAACAAGGCCATGGATGCCTAGTCTGTACCAAGTTTAGTCTTGCTCACATAAACATTTCTTAACTGCGTGAATCACATCCTCGTCGTTGTCAAACCGTGTGTCACGCAGTGAATTTTTAGGGGACCGAACAGATGAAAATCAGATGGAGCCAGATCAGGGCTATATGGTAGATGGGGTAGCACAGTCCAACCAAGTTTGTTGATTGCTTCCCGTGTTGCCAGACTTGTGTGAGGGCGTGCATTGTCGTGTTGGAGCAACAAATCAGATGATTTCTTATTAGGACGGACTCTGCTGAACCGTCTCTTAAGTTTTAAACATTGCAATTGCACTTCCCTTGCTGATTGAAAACTGCAAGGCCAATTGTTGGCTGCTGATAAGCCTATCCATACGAATAATGGCATCAGCGCGGTTCAACATGTCGAGACTCAAAGCCGTAGCAGATCGTTCAGAGCGCGGTAAATCCTGCAGCCGCATATGTACATTTGCTTTACCTTTATTTCTCTGAACCTATCTACTGCACAACTTCCGTAGACTGCACACAATCGTTTATGAATGTTCATCACATTTTCTTTCTTCGCAGTCAGAAATTCAATAACAATTCTCTGTTTGTAACGGACATTGTTGACACTCGCCATTTCAACGGTTTGTTGCGTGCATTCTATTGATCAGCATACGGTGCAATTTGGTGTACACAATTCTTCCGCAAGCGCCTATACCCAGAGAATGT
Organism: Arion vulgaris; assembly: GCA_020796225.1. Lineage (NCBI taxonomy): Eukaryota > Metazoa > Mollusca > Gastropoda > Stylommatophora > Arionidae > Arion > Arion vulgaris. The sequence goes on from CM036757.1 coordinate 72,884,702, forward strand.
GCTTCTATCTGCTATGCATCGAGTTCGGAAAATTACTCGCCAGCAGGCCCTCACCAGCCAGCATAGGACTGCTAACTCTGACAGGTTAAAACTTATCTTAACTTTCCACCCCCATATTTCACTGGGGAAAAATGTTTTATTCCGTCATCTGTCTGTCCTTAAGTCAGATCCTGAGACCTATTCAGTCTTCCCCAACTATCCTTTGATGGCTTACAGACGGACAGAAGTCTTAAGGATATGTTGGTACACAGTCGCCTTAAGTCTAATATCCAGAGTCATTTTGACACTGCCCAGTGTGGCCGTCGTATTTGCAATACGTGTGCTTATGTAATACAGACTCGTACTGGATTTTTTCCTTTAGCCACGTTTGTTATTGAAGATGGTTTCACATGCGAATCCCGCAATATAATCTACGCTATCACTTGCAAGCGGTGTTCTAATGTATATATCGGCGAAACAGGCAAAATGCTCAGTGACCGTTTCGGCCAATACTTACGCGATATACGCCAATGCTCTGTGACCCCTGTAGCCACTCATTTCAATGGAACTGACCATTTGGGTGCTCATGACGTCCAGTTCACTGCCATCCGATCATGTTCATCTGATGATCGTAGTCCATTTGCTCTGGAGAATCGCTTTTTTTTCTTTATATGGTACCTTGCGACCTCAACGCTCTACATTCCTATGCTTCTTAGTACATTCTCTTCTCATGCTCTATATTTTATATGTGTATATGTTAAATGTATATGAGTAATATATTTACTTGATTTTTGTATTGTTTCTCTTATTTTTCCACTTACAGTTTTTCTATATTTATTTCGTTATTCTTCTTCTTCTTCTTCTGCTAACATTCTTCACGGCCAATTTGATCATTCTTATTGTGATGTATAATTGGTCCACTGGCAAGAACGGAGTGATCTACGTCGGGACGATTGTGCGCCCATGGTGACTAGGCCCGCCCGTCCGTTTTCAGCCAGCTTTTGATTTACTAGGGTGAGCTTTCCTAGGTACGATCCTTTCGGATCTACGCCTTTTCGATCAACTTTGCCGTATATTTGGGCTTTGTGATCTACGCCAAGACAGTGAGTTACGCTGCTTTACCCGTTCTGACTGAGAAATATTTCTCGGGCTTGTCAGCTTGTCCTCGGACGGCGTCTTACTCGTATAAAACACCGTGTAAAGTATCGGCCTTCGCCAATGTTCAGGACCCGGGCTTCCTGTTTGATCCGTACATTGTCGGCCTTGCTTTACCGTACATTTTTGAGTTTGATCCGGGAAGGAACATTCTCAGCCTTTTCTAGACGCGTATCGGTGCGTGGCAATTTGCAATTTACCTCGAAAGCACTGGCATGGGGCCGAGTACAAGCAATGTAGAGGGTCGTTTCAGTGGGCACTATAAGCGTAACTGAGGATTTTGCGCTCGCCGCCATCACCCGCCCCAGTTATTCCGGGGATGTTAGTTACGACTGCAATCGAACCTTGCCCAGTTGCCCCAAGGCTGGCAGTTCCGTTAGGCATCACCAACCTCAGTTCTTCCGGGGATGTTAATTTTAATCGCACAGTACCTTGCACGGTTTTCCCAGGGCGGGTAGTTTCGTTATGCACTAAACGCAACTTGTTCTTTGCGCTCGGCAAACCTTGCCCAGTACATGTATCTGCACCAGGCTACCAATGCGGGGTCAGCTGCAATCTTCTCTCGCACCAACACGAGGGTAGACTTTCATTTGTTACGGTCCTGTCTTATTTATTCTTGCCGACGGGCTGGCAATGTTTGCCCCCTCCTCAGGGCTTCGAGCTTCGCCCTACGTGGGCATACGTTTGGTCACTGGATGCACCTCTCATCCATGTCTGAGTCGTTTCGTTGCTGTTTCTTTGCGTTCAGGGACTTGGGCAATATCTTGTTGGACATCGGTCAGAAGAATTGTGCATTTTATTTGTATGTATCTTTATCGTATTTCCGTAATTGCACTGCTACCACTACCAGTAGTTTCCTCTCCCCGATCCCTGCCCTCTTAGCCAGACCAGAACCAGAGTCTGTTTCCAGGGTCACCGCGTGGAGGTTAGGGGCAGGGTCTTGGTTAGCGCCCCCCCTCGCTAACCCTGGCTCATGTTACCACCATGACCTCATGAGCCTTTTGACCCCATTTCGTTATTCATTTTAACTCTTAACCATTGGCAGGTTTTTAAGGTTTTTTTTATATTTTTGATGTCCTGCTCTATATTTAGCAACCATACACGTTCTTTGCATTGAAAATAGGCATATTATATATGGTTGGAAAGCTAATTGGATGGACTATCAGGATATGTGGTTTTAACATAAGTGTGATGTAATTTATGATCTCCGTAACCTACTTATGAAAAGTCTAAAAATAGATTATTCTACAAATGACAACTTTTTTTACAGTCACAAAGAAGGAAAAAATAAGTATGACGAATATAATGAAATCTTTTATTACAGTCTTTTAAAGTCTTCATATTTGCAAAACATATCTGAATTTAAACATGTTTGGAAAATATGAAAGGCAGTAATCATGAAATTTATAATATTCAATATTTTCATATTGTAACGAAAAAAAGTCAATAAATATAACCTTCAAGAGAAAATGATGCCGAATTGGTCTAGTAAGCAGCCCATAAAGAACTGACACTCATAGTATCATACATAAACATTAAATGGGTATATAATTCCTAAACCTTGCAAGTAAAGGATATTATTGAACAAAAATATGATTACGCAATGATATTTGATAGACAAAATAATCAGGAAAAGTTGTCGGGCATCTTGCACAAAGAGTCAAAGTGACACAGGCATAGAATGTTCATCTGACTCAAGCATAGATATTTCAAGAATCACTGGTGACTTCATCAGGATAGTAATCTGAGTTATTAGAATCCATTTTATCACATATTTGGGGCTTTTTGGCTGGAGCAATTTGGACGTTTCTTCAAAATGGCAAGTGGGAAGTAAGGTGTGCTCCAGTCAACGAGATTAGACATCTAAAAATATATAATTAATTTTTTATAATTTTTATTAGATTATCATATGTTCTGCATTAGATAACATAAATTTTACCAACTTAAATGCAAAATAGATACAAAATTATGGCCACTTAAATAGGCATGTTGCATCGATCATAAATGATCGAAATCCCATTATCCCAATGGTTAAGGGTATTCACATATTTTCCTTCGTTTTTAACCGTTGCTATATCTTTGTTAAAGTATATATGTAGTGTTCCGAGTTATCCGTCAGGTTTGTTGTATCGGTTTGCTTGATAAAAGCCTTGTGGTCGAAACTTTGCTGTGTATTGTCATTGTTTTTGTATTTTGTAAAACTACAGTACTTTGTTATTACGTGTTTCGCCATTCTACATAGTTTTACTGCAGTCTCCATCTATATTGTGTACACAATTAGCACATGTCATTCTGCAAATGTGCACAATTTCATGATCCTGTCTTCACTTTTACCAGAGAAGAAAAAAATGTGGTGCACTACTTTCTGACCTCCCTGTCGTACATATTATTTCATAAAGTAACAATTTGAACGAACAGTATTTATAGATTATATGCTAGAGGGTATCTCTGGCGAAGGGGTTAAGATGTTTGCCTTGCATCCTGAAGGTTGTGTGTTGGCATCGCGTCGTTCAGTTCACCACAGCATTTTTACGGAGATTCCTACGATTGTTACTGGAACTACGGAGTTGGTTAATTTTTCAACATTCTCCGTAGGTGGCTTGTCATTTTTACAGGGAGGTATGGAGCCATATAATGAAATTCCGTGCAATAAAGTCAATGCCTCGCCTTTAAACCTTTTTTTTAGACTATATGGTAGTTAGCTTCCTCGCTGACTTCCTTTTTCTGATTCCAGCGACTACATGTCAACGACAGGGCACTTAACACTTACAATAAAAAAAAGTTAATTGCATATCCTTTACAGGACTTTGCGAATCAACCCCAGCTTAAAACGCTGTTTGTGATTTTTCTAGGCATTATTACGTTCAGTAGTTTGCCATTGTTTTCTGAACGTGTGGTGTTATCGTCCTTTTGTTAAAATCCACGCGAAACAATTTGCAACCAAACTGTCCGCAATGTGATTCGAACTAAAAACGTCGGGGTTAATAGATCGAGTCACTAACCCCAGACGCAGACGCCAAAATACTTACACTAGAGCATTGAAAAACACACTGTAGAAAATTAATGTCTATTCACTTTTTCATTTAACTCTAGTATATATAAATAAAGCTGTAATTGTCTTACTTTTTCGCGAACATGTATGCATAATATGAGATTTTGTAGATACATTAATTAATTTAGTTTTATCACAAGTTCCAAGAATGTTTAAACAATGAATTAAGAACTAAGAAACAATTGAAATGAGTTAATATAAATGTAGAATTAATATACACTGATACAAATTATATCACAATCCACGGTACTCGACCTGTCGCGACAGACAAATGGTGACAGACTAAAGCAAAACATAAGTTCCTTTCCCGATCCAGAAGCACTTGAGCTTTCAGCTCTTCGGCTCGGTGCCATGGACATCGTAATCCTTCAGTTCGAAGCCACGAACACCGTAAATCTGGGGAATCTGTAGCTTTTTCTGCAACCAAGCGGAATTGAATCCGCATTCACAGAGGACTTGTCACCCGCAGTCCAACGCGCTACGAACACACTGGGCATGCGGGCAAAACATTAGTTTAGGCAACAACTCTTTAGTTTTTCCCAAACTCATAAAATCTCTTTACCCATTTTAGCTTGGGTCACTAAGGAATTGATTGACCGAGATCTGAACACAGTACATTGATACCGCGATACGTGTAGAAGTCTATGCGTTTAGGGGCCTACCAAAACCAATGTGCAACGTATACATGTTGTTGGCAAAGATCAAACATTTCACAAAGAGTGATTAAAATTGGTCGTAAAGAACGAACGCAAAGAAGAAGAAGAAGCCGTGATATTGATGTATAAATCTAGTTGTTCTACTGAGACACACATTTGTGTCATTTGAAATTCATATTATTGTTGTCAAGTAGTGACTACCACTACACACAACACGTCACAGTTCCACCAGTATATTATTGATCTACTTTTCTGAAAACAAAACATATCCCAGAAACCCGTATTACACACTTAAAGCGCTCTGATTAGTTCAAATCGTTCCCTCTATATAGACCTATTGTCAGTTGTAAAGTGGCTTCTTTGGTGCTATTATTGGAATGCACCTGTTGCCTGATGCTAGAACTGTTGAGGCTTATAATGTCAATAACTATATACATGTGGTACAAATGTTCAGTTTTGTCTACTGTGAAGTTCATTGATGGCAACATTTAGATGTGAATCGTGGACCATAACACAAACATTAAAGAACAAAATAGAAGCTTTTGAATCGAGGTGTTACAGAAAAGTTCTTTGAGCATTCTAGACAAATAGGAGAAAAAACAAAGACATCCTACAAGAACTGCATATCAAGGAGCATTGGCTTATAAATAACATCATGTTTCAGAAGATGAAATGTTTTGACTACGTTAAACGTGACAGGGGTTTAGAGAGAACTGTAATAGAATGCATGGTTCCGGGAGTACGAGGCAGGAACAACCAAGACGAAGGTGGCAGAAGGACATCAAAGAAACATTGAACATTACGCTGGAAGATACGGGAGAACTTGCAAGAGACAGTTTTTTTCAGGCAGGCTAAGATGAAATCGACGTTCTACAAGGGAGATGCTACTACTTGACTTGAAGTTTATTGACTTTGCTGAGTTCAAGTAAAGAGAACAGTTCTTTAATATTGTACACATTATCTCGTCTTACAATGTTTAATTTGTTTTCAAATAATTGTTTTTTTAAATGCTGTTATTTTTATTTTCAATTCTCAATTACATTTTCTAGAAAAAAAATAAAGCGACATTGTATGGAAGTCACTTCAAATCTTTTATTAATCCAGGCTATCTTAATAAAAACATATATGTGCTTTTGAATATAAGTATTACAGAAGAGTCCTCTGTATATCGTGGACAGAGAAGAGAACAAATAGATCTATCCAGAAAGAACTCAAAATAAAAGAAAACTGACTGATGCTACAAATAAGAAAGAGAAAATTGAGAGATTTTGGACATATAAAAAGACACGAAGGGCTGGAGAAGATCATCATGAAAGGAGGCATAGCGGAAAAGAGAAGAAGAGGAAGACCACGGAGAAGATGGATTCAGAATGTAACTGATGGTTTGAACATAACGGCTACACAGGCAGGACATCTGGCCTATGAGAGAGAGAAATTCGGAGGACTGTTGGGGTGGCAAAGTTCTGCTCAGGACAAGCTATTTGATGATTATGATACCTTTAATGGAGATGAAGTCTCTCCGCTCAGGTTAGGAAGCACAGATAAGAGTCCTTAGATCTAGAATTGATAATTGTTTCTTTAAATTTTTGCGTTCAATTTTTTTTAAATTTTTAATGAAGTGTCGAAGTAAGGTGACAGTGTTCTTGTTTCAAGTCACAAACATATAGGAATTCTATTTCCAACATGGTTCCTTCTCTAGTGTATCCAACTAACATTTATTGTTTCAACTTTGTAAGAAGAAAATATTTTTGATTGCTTTCTGGATCTAATGTGTGATTACTTTTAGAATTGAGATCTACAATAGCAAAGTTGATAACACTGTCACCACTATTAAAACATCCAAGCATTAACATGGCAGTCAAACGACAACTGATAAACTGCATATTTATTCCAACTCTCTGCTATCAGTGTCAAACATGGCCCTGACTAAAACACAAGAAAGAAAGATTACAACATGTGAAATGAGATGTCTACGAAAAGCTGTCAACGTTACAAGGAGAGATAGAGTGAGAAACTAGAATATCAGAAGCATCGTTGGTACTATACCATGCATACAGTACATCGAGAAGCAAAGAATCAAGTGGTTCGGCCATCTAATGAGAATGGAACCACATTTACTACCATCACGTGCCTACAATAATCAACACTCAGGGCGTAGAGCATGAGGCAGGCCAAGAACATGATGGATAGATAACATCTCAGAGTCCCTGCGAAAGCATGGACTGACAACGTCAAGCGCAACACACCTGGCACAAGATAGAAAACTAACTCTCCTACGAGCTTCGCGGCAAATGTGGTTAAGATAAGATAAGATAACACTTTACGCTAGTGACAAGGTACCGTGAAAATTCTGAGTTTTGAGTCTAGCTTAACTTAAAGAATATGTTGTTGTACTAAAGTGCACCCTGATCCTTTACTTGGGAATCTAAATTACAAATATTCCTAAAGTCGGATTCAAGCTCGCCTGAATTCTAAAAGACACTGTTGATAAAAAAGCAAGCTTCCACGCAAAAATCAAAGACGCCATATTAGATACGATCACTACGCCTGAATTCATAGTTGTGGAGTGAAAAAAGTACTAGGAGAACTACATTGACAATTTGCTTAAACTGAAATAAAATTATCGCTTATAGTGTAGTCACGGGATCATATGTATTGAGCTTAAATAGCCTATGTGTTATTGTGGTTTTTTTTTTTTCTTCCTTTTATCAGTCAGAAGTTGGTTTCTAAATTAGCAGATCATTGTACTTCCATGGTTTCATGTACCAACGTTCGTCTTCTCTAGAAGCTGAACTGTATCTGTTTATTACTATGTTTCGATATCTACATGGAAACCCTCGAAGACATCATAGGCAGATACCGCAGCTTGATACCACGTTTTTCCTCCTAGATATGTAACTTTCGAGAATGTGTGTGAAGATATAACAACTTTCGAAGTCCAACGTCAGTCAATGTGGTACGGTTTTTGCATGAAAGTTTCATGTAGTATTTTGCATGTCAATAATTCTGTAGCCTGCTATCTGAGAGTTATCTTTTTTATTCTTCAACAATTGTAGTAATATCTGTTATAAGAAGGAGAAGATGGAGATATGTTGTTCATACGTTGAGAAGAAATGATCAAAGAATAGCAAAGCAGGTATTGAAGTAGGAGCAAATCTTTCACGAAAAAGAGGACGCCTTAGGAAGTTCGTGAAAGAACCTTTCCTGAGAGGCAAATTATATTTGACTCACCCGAGTGGTTACCGGGGCCCAAATTTGGGTGTAAAGAATAGAACCATTGCTACCTGCCACGCATGTAGTAAGAGGCGACTAAAGAGGTTTGGCTGAAATCGGATGCACATGTCCTAAACGTGTAGAAGTCTATGCGTTGAGGGCCTACCAAACCACGTGCAACGTATACACGTTCTTGGCAAAGATCAAACATATCACAAAGAGTGATTAAAATTGGTCGTAAAGAACAAACGCAAAGAAGAAGATATCTGACTAAATTCCATGAAAGAGATTGAGCGAGAGGCCCATGACAGAATGGTATGGAGAAATTACTTGCACTCTATATGTAACGTGTAACGGTACGAGATGAATATATAATGGTAGACATTTATATGCATACATTCTCAAGAAAACACTCATTTCTCGCCAACTTAATATGCCGGAGTCTTGCTAATTGTTGGTAATGGACTATAGATAAATCGGCAATATACGTTAGTTATGACAGTTGAGTTTGTTTGATAACATAAGAAATGTAACAGCCCAAGCTTCCATCGCTTGATCACAACCAAGACAACTCTATATTTATATGGAGAAATAGCGTCTGGATAATAGAGTTTTCTGAGTAGGAAATGAATAATCAAGAGATAACTAGATCAAATTAAAACAGTGATTATTCATTGTTAGTTTCCTTTACTTGTAAGATAATAATATGAACAATAATAATATAATGAGGATATTATTGTAAGCATGATTACAATGATTCCGTCAGTACATTTCTTTTACCTCCTCACGCATTTATATTGTAATATATAATACATTGGCCTGTATACTGACTTTGCGTCATCTTAAAAAAATACCGTGAGCCAATATAATGGTTTACAATGGTGAATAGGTTAATAATCAAATGCCCCGATTTCAAATTGTTCTTCTTATGATGGAGAAAATAGAGAATGATCATCAGAACTACTGCGCAAGTACTCTTTCTTCCATCCTTCCTTTCGATCGATTGAAATATGTCTATATATTCAATGTTGTTTCTTGTATAAACGTCACTGTCTTTTGTAGCTCACACAGAGGTCCTTTTAGTTTTCTGTCCAGTGTTTCGTTAGGCCAGTGAGTTTGTCTCAGTGTATCATATTCGGGGCAGTTTTGAAGTATGTGCTCTGCAGTCTGGTGTGCCTGTCCACATGTACACGTGGCTGAATTGCCAATCTTGAATTTTGTAGACATGTGGCTGCGGAGTCGATTGTGTCCTGTTCTAAGGGCGTGGAATTACAACTTGTTCCAATCTGCTCATATTATAGTAATCGTCTTGTGTTGGTATTTGTTGCTTTCTCATTGATTGATTTCTCTCATCCTTTTCTTTTGGTGGTAGGAAATTAGTACATTCGGTTGCTCTCCTACTGCGCCGTCCTTGGCCAGTTGGTCTCTTGTTTCATTTCCTGGTATTCCACAGTGAGAGGATATCCACTCTAAGACGACCCTGCGCTGCTCGGACAGTTTAGACAGTAGGGTCTGTAGACCTGGCAATTTTCTGGACTGGAGTGCTTGGAGTGCTGATTTTGCATCAGTCGAAAATACATCAGGTCGTGTATCAAGTCTAGTTTTCAACAGTTTATCAGTTGCCACCTTGATTGTCTGAATTTCTGCATCATAGTTGTGACAGAATTTCCCCGTTGGTACTTTAATAGCATCTCTAGCGTTGTTTGGGTATTCTATGTACACTCCTGCTCCTCCATTCTTCTCTGCATTTCCTGCTGACCCATCCGTGTATACCCGGACCCAGAGATCATGTGGACATTCTTCATCAAGTAAACTGAGAGTGACTGTCTTACGTTGTATGCTGTTCAGTTCATCCTTGTCGAGTATTCCTTTCACTTCTTGTCTGGATACATACGTCGGGTTCAATCTCCTCTCTCCAAGGGGTTTGCTCTGGCATAGACTTTAGGGGACTGTCAACTTTTGTTAGGTCTGAAGTTTGGCTATGCAGTCTTTTAGCCTGATGAATATAACTGCTTCTTTTCAGCCGCCCTATTGCTAGATTTTGGAATCTGATTTCCATTGGGTCTGTTGGCATACACAGACACTTTTCTGCCACCTCATTACTTTTGTATCTCTGCGTTCTCTCAGTGTGCAAATACCTGGACTCTGATAGTCCTAGTTAGCTTAAAGAGATTAACCCATTCACTCCTCAGAGCCGATATAATGATTCACAGTATTTGTTAATGTGACGCTAATCTAGTGTATTGGCTAATTGCATTGCAATAATTGTCTGCAGGTAAAATAAATTGGAGTGAAGATTTACATATGACGCTCTGGTACAGGTAGGTTGATTCTAGACAGATTTCAGCCATTAAAATTGTAGCCTCATACATACAGACTCGGCTGGCTCAGGTAAACATTGTCGAGCATAAGACCACTACTGTTGTTGATCTTCATATTCCAGTATTGTTGTGTGATCTTCATATTCAGTATTGTGGTGATCTTCAGTATCCACTACTTTTGTGTGATCTTCATATTCCAGTATTGTTAGATAAAGACTACTCCATTTTAAAAAAAATACAACATGCTAAATCAAGGTTATATTATTCGTTATTGGTTATTGGTTACTAAACTGACGTCATTGCACTCCGGGCAGAATCATAGGTGACAGTCTCCCCAGAAAATATCAAAGAGTATGCATACTGATGGCTCCTGTGGCTCGCTGATTAAACACACTCCTAACTCTGCCCCTCAGGCATCCAGCTTTACTTGTAGACCGGATAACTCCGAACTGTGTAAATCGCTGGATCGATTCAACATCTATTTTAGTGTCCTCATCCAATAGACAGTCGCGAAGAGACCGAAGAACATCCCCTTATCCATCTTCAACTCCCCAAAAAAGATGATGTTGATGAAAGTTTGTCAGACCTCTCATTACCGTAAACACCCGCATGCCCAGGACAGTAGATCCACGTAAGCCTCTGAAAGTTAGAAACTTCTATAGACGACATCCACTCATATCGAAACCTGCCCTTCTGAATCTTGTGAAGCATCGACTGAGAGCCATATACAACCACCCGAGTGGTTACTGGGGCCCAAATTTGGGGTGTAAAGAATAGAACCATTGCTACCTGCCACGCATGTCGTAAGAGGCGACTAATGAGGTTTGGCTGAAATCGGATGCACATGTCCTAAACGTGTAGAAGTCTATACGTTTAGGGGCCTACTAAACCAATGTGCAACGTATACACGTTCTTGGCAAAGATCAAACATATCACAAAGAGTGATTAAAATTGGTCGTAAAGAACGAACGTAAAGAAGAAGAAGAGCCAGATACAACAACATGGTTGTCTCCAGATCTGGTCTGCTCTGACCACCTCAGATTTGTAGTTTTCCCAGCACATTGACTTCTGCCAGTCTGTAATGTGTCCACATTTTTATGTTACCTTCCTAATTCTGCCTCGGTATTTCCCCTTGCTTGCCACCCTTCAACATTTCCCTCAATAATGTTTTAATCAATACGTCATGTCTCTTTGTGTATCTGAATTATTTTATTTGTTAGATTTTTATTTCTTGTCGTAATTATTTCTTCATTCCCCGTTTTTCTATAAATTCTTTGTTTTTCTACTTTTTCTTTCCATGAAATACGACCAGTGTTTCCGTATATACACATCTCAAAGATATTAATTTTATCTTCCAAATGCTTCTTCTTTGTCCATGTTTCTGAAATATAAAAAAAAATAATAAAGAGATATTATAGCACTTGATAATCATCATCTTTGGATTTGTGATTTGTTAAGATGAGATTTCAACACACTTTGCATTGTTATTCATAGACAAATATTGATGATTATAATATCAATGATTGTAATATCAATCAATCAACTTCTTTCATGTAAATTAACTTGTAATTGTGCATAGTGTTTGCTTGTTTACGTTTGTTCTTATCAACTAAGTTAACCATTCTTTGTGGTCAGTGTGGCTTGTTTTGTGAACGTAAATACGTAGCGTGCTCACTATGCCTCGACGACATGTAGTACAAGTCCATCCGTATTTCGGACAATGTATAAGAGTATTATCCAACAGGACAGACTGATGGATTATACAGACGGGTGGATTATACAGATGGGTGAATTTACAGATGGGTAATTGTAAACGTTTACAAACAGAAAAACGTATCTTAAAAGTACCATATCTGGGACAAATACCATAGCGTGGTATTAGATCTGTTTAGTCATTGAAAAGGCATCAGAATGGACTCATTCCATTATTTTTTTTATATTTCCTTTACAAGTTTTGTAGCAAATTGCTGCTAGTAATTTAGGGGCCTACAAAACCAATGTGCAACGTATATACACGTTCTTGACAAAGATCAAACATATCATAAAGAGTGATTAAAATTGGTCGTAAAGAACGAACGCAAAGAAGAAGAAGAAGAAGCTACTAGTGAATAAAATCTCTCATTGTTATCTACTTGTATTTTCTTGAACCAAATAGGAAAGGATTAAAAACAAACATTATTTTAGAATGGGCACAAATACAGAATCTGCACTTATCAATATCGTATTAGAAGTCCTATGTTTATTTCTCTGACTTGTGCAGTCAGTACTGGACATCAAGCTACGCGCGGCTTATGTAATTGACTAGGTCTGTATTTGCATAACTATTTCTTTCCTAATATTGTTTGCATCCTAGTAAAAGTGTCAGAATTATCGTCTTATGCTTTGTACAGTTCTCTGAGTGATATCTGTATTTATTGTATGGCAAACCTACTTTACAAATGTATGATTAATTGATTAATTGATTAATTGATAGATATGACATTCATCATTGCAGAAATGTTCTCTGATCTCTTTCTAAAGCAAGAAAATCTCAGCGACAGTGCACGAACTCCGTATCTTCGACGTGAGTCCACGATGTAATTTAGAAGATTGTGGGAAAAAAGTTATTTTTGACCTTTCTAATGAATTATGTATATCAGAAACATCGTTGGTACTATACCATGCATGCAGTACATCCAGTAGCATAGTTGGTACTATACCATGCATACAGTACATCGAGAGGTATAGGTGGTACTATACCATGCATACAGTACATCGAGAGGCATAGTTGGTACTATACCATGCATACAGTACATCGAGAGGTATAGTTGGTACTATACCATTCATACAGTACATCGAGAGGCAAAGTTGGTACTATACCATGCATACAGTACATCGAGAGGCATAGTTGGTACTATACCATTCATACAGTACATCGAGAGGCATAGTTGGTACTATACCATTCATACAGTACATCGAGAGGCATAGTTGGTACTATACCATTCATACAGTACATCGAGAGGCATAGTTGGTACTATACCATTCATACAGTACATCGAGAGGCATAGTTGGTACTATACCATGCATACAGTACATCGAGAGGCATAGTTGGTACTATACCATTCATACAGAACATCGAGAGGCATAGTTGGTACTATACCATTCATACAGTACATCGAGAGGCATAGTTGGTACTATACCATTCATACAGTACATCGAGAGGCATAGCTGGTACTATACCATGCATACAGTACATCGAGAGGCATAGTTGGTACTATACCATTCATACAGTACATCGAGAGGCATAGTTGGTACTATACCATTCATACAGTACATCGAGAGGCATAGTTGGTACTATACCATTCATACAGTACATCGAGAGGCATAGTTGGTACTATACCATTCATACAGTACATCGAGAGGCATAGTTGGTACTATACCATGCATACAGTACATCGAGAGGCATAGTTGGTACTATACCATTCATACAGAACATCGAGAGGCATAGTTGGTACTATACCATTCATACAGTACATCGAGAGGCATAGTTGGTACTATACCATGCATACAGTACATCGAGAGGCATAGTTGGTACTATACCATGCATACAGTACATCGAGAGGCATAGTTGGTACTATACCATGCATACAGTACATCGAGAGGTATAGTTGGTACTATACCATGCATACAGTACATCGAGAGGCATAGTTGGTACTATACCATGCATACAGTACATCGAGAGGTATAGTTGGTACTATACCATGCATACAGTACATCGAGAGGCATAGTTGGTACTATACCGTGCATACAGTACATCGAGAGGTATAGTTGGTACTATACCATGCATACAGTACATCGAGGGTATAGTTGGTACTATACCATGCATACAGTACATCGAGGGGCATCGTTGGTACTATACCATGCATACAGTACATCGAGAGGCATAGTTGGTACTATACCATGCATACAGTACATCGAGAGGCATAGTTGGTACTATACCATTCATACAGAACATCGAGAGGCATAGTTGGTACTATACCATTCATACAGTACATCGAGAGGCATAGTTGGTACTATACCATTCATACAGTACATCGAGAGGCATAGTTGGTACTATACCATGCATACAGTACATCGAGAGGCATAGTTGGTACTATACCATGCATACAGTACATCGAGAGGCATAGTTGGTACTATACCATGCATACAGTACATCGAGAGGTATAGTTGGTACTATACCATGCATACAGTACATCGAGAGGCATAGTTGGTACTATACCATGCATACAGTACATCGAGAGGTATAGTTGGTAATATACCATGCATACAGTACATCGAGAGGCATAGTTGGTACTATACCGTGCATACAGTACATCGAGAGGTATAGTTGGTACTATACCATGCATACAGTACATCGAGAGGTATAGTTGGTACTATACCATGCATACAGTACATCGAGGGCACGTTGGTACTATACCATGCATACAGTACATCGAGAGGCATAGAATCAAGTGGTTCGGCCATCTAATGAGAATGGAACCACATTTACTAACATTGAGTGCCTACAATAATCGACATTCAGGGTGCAGAGCACGAGGCAGGTCAAGAACACGATGGATAGATAACATCTCAGAGTCCTGCGAGAGCATGGATTGACAACGTCAAGCACAACAAACCTGGCATAAGATAGAAACTAACTCTCCCACGACGCTTCACGGAAATGGTTAAGATAAGATAATGAATTTTGTCCGGGCAGCGGCTTTCCTGCCTGCTCTTTTCCATTTTGAGCTGCTAAGTGTTCTCTACGTGTTTAACTTGAACACGGGACCTAAGTTTTAACGTCCTTATCCGATAGCACTAGGAACTCGATTTCTCCTACACAACAATCAGTAATCTCTGAAGAAATATCCCAATGGCTCCACCGGGAGATCATCATCATAACCTTCCACAGTACTTAGGTAAATCATCACATTCAACTACCGACTGCTGTACTATATTTCCTAGGGAAACTTAGGTAAATCATCACATTCAACTACCGACTGCTGTACTATATTTCCTAGGGAAACTTAGATAAATCATCACATTCAACTACCGACCGCTGTACTATATTTCCTAGGGAAACTTAGGTAAATCATCACATTCAACTACCGACTGCTGTACTATATTTCCTAGGGAAACTTAGATAAATCATCACATTCAACTAGCGACTGCTGTACTATATTTCCTAGAGAAACTTAGGTAAATCATCACATTCAACTAGCGACCGCTGTACTGTATTTCCTAGGGAAAATTAGGTAAATTATCACGTTCAACTACCTACCACTGTACTGTATTTCTTAAGGAAAGTCAATTTCACTAACAGGAAAGTAGCTATATCAAAGACAATTTTTAGAAATATATTCCTAATGATACTCTTCATATGATTACTAACCAGTTCAACATTTTAAAACAAAATTCAATGATAAATATCTTTTTTTCTAGTGTGTTCTAATGATCACCATTTTGTGGGTATTAATTTTGATCTATATTGATTATTGGCTGGGTTTTATTTTTTATTATTATTTGGTTTATTTCTCTATTATTTCGATATCTCTCTAATATTATTTCATTGACATCATTAGGTGCTGTCTCCGCATTGAAGGTTAGCTGCAATAAATCTCCAGCATACTTGTCTTTCGCCTTGGTGTTGCACTCTGCCAGACTATATCTTGTCCATTTCTTTACATAATTTTTTTACGTATTCATATATATATATCTATCCTGTAATCTTCGGAACAGCTGCTGCAGCGGAGGACAGAACACGCAATGCCTCATACCCAATTCAACGATCACATAACATAGACATCTATTTGACTAGATGTCAGATTCTAGCTCCGGATTCAAGACGAGCTGGTAGAAGAACTATAGGCAGCTGAAATCTGATAAGAGTAGGTCGCAAAGCTAGAAGGGAAAAGGAAAATGGGACGTCACAAACAAGACATGGAGACGGAGTCTTCTTGAGGAACTCATTGATGCTAGACAATCCTGGGAAGCCATAAAGAAAACAGCCAGAGACCTGGATAAGTGGAGAATAACCGTTGAGGTCATATGCTCCACGAGGAGCGGGAAGGAATAAGTCAAGGCTGCACATACGCTGCCTTGCAGAATCGGTGCTACGGAGTTCATGCCTTGACGTTGAAATATGAATGTGTAGCTTACATATTTATTCCTTGAAATGCGATGGAAATTTGATCTTTTCAAAATGGGAAAGTCATTTAGCTTGAGCTCCGACGATAGTTGGCTCCAACCAAAACCACATCGTTGAGCTCATTTCTTTCTTTCTTTGTCCTTTTTTTGCCGCTAGGCGTAGCAGGTTTAACTGATGATCGGTTTCGGAGATAATGTACGCTCGGTCGCTTGATATGGTGTGGTATTGTGGAGTTTTAAGTAACTCCATCAACCCATCTTTTTCTTGGTCTGCCCCTTCCTCTTGATGATTCTTTTTTCAGGTTGTACGCTCTTGCAACTGGTGTATTCGGGTTCATTCTGACCAAGTGGCCAAACCATTTGAGTCTCTGTTTTTCAATAAATCTAATAGCAGGTGTTGTTCCGACTGTTCTTCTAATTTCCTAATTTCTTATATGGTCTCTTCTTGTTTTATTTACTGCTTTCCCCAAGCATCTCATTTCGCATGTGGTAATTTTCCTTTCTTGTTCTTTTGTCAGTGCCCATGTTTGGCTCTGGTAGCACAGTGTTGGTATAAAGATTGCATTTATAATCTGTCTTTTAGTCTCTACTGGAATTGCTGGGTGTTTCAAGATTGGGGTAAGCTGGTATGTAATGTTGTTGGCTTGCTGGATTCTAGTTTCGATCTCTCTGTCCAGTCTACTATCAGGTGTGAAGATACTTCCACGGTATTTGAATTCTCTCACCTGCTTTAACGTTTGGTCATTTATTTGTATGTTGATATCTTTATGTTCTCTGCTTATAGTCATGACTTTTGTATTTTGAATCTTGATTTTCATGTTGTATTTGAGGCAGCTATTGTTGAGTAAGTTTATGTGTTCTTGAAGCTGTTCAATATTATTATGGAATAAACACTGGTCGTCAGCAAAGAGCAGTTCATTTTGTTGGTCTACGTCTCGTGATGTTTCGTCTATTTTGGTGATACTATCCATGTATATAATAAAGAGGAGAGGTAATAAAACACACCCTTGCCGTACTCCTGATGTTACTGGAAACCAATTTGTGAGTCCGGTGCTTGTTCGTATGACACTTTCCCTTTCTGTATATATGGTTCTAAACACAGTCTAGCAGCGTTCCTTTTATTCCGTAGTTTTCGAGGACCTCTCATAATATCTCTGTTAACCCTATCAAAGTTGAGCTCATGAGTGCCGTTTTTTCCCGGAGATACCTGCTAATTAGGTAGTTAGTTTGTTACTTTCGTGCGAAAGACGGCACATAGGGCAGAGGTTTTAGATCTCCATGTGATGCGGTTTGTTGCTAGCAGTTGGAGATCTTGTATGGTTTTATATCTCAACAGTTTACTTTCTTGTAGGATTGTTCTTCGAAGAGTGGTCTTAGGTCTTCCTCCTTTCTTTTCCCAACTGGTGACCACATAATGACCACATTTGGACAGTATTTACAAGGATTCTTTTCTAACATTTATTTTGGAATGTCTCTAGCTTTTGTATGATGTTGTGTATGGGAAACACGTAAAATAAATTAATATAGTTTTACAAAGGGCAAAAACAAGATACAGCGACGTTTAGACCAAAACGACCTTTATCAAGCAAAGGATACAATCGAAGCGCAAAATAGATAAGACTGCAGTAAAACTATATGATTGGCAAAACACGTAATCACAAAGCACTGTAGTTTTACAAATTACAAAAACAATGACAAAATACAGCAACGTTTCGACAAACAAGGCCTTTATCAAGAAAACGAACAAGGAGGGTGGGGGTTGACAAATTTACAAAAGCAAATGGACGACCAAATACAAACGTTTCTAATGAAAATCTGGGAATAAAAACGAATAACGAAATAAATGTAACACAAAAACACACATAAAAACTAGAAATAGAACGGAAGAGAAACAATGAAAAATCCAGTGTGGCCGTAGGCGTTGCAACACGTGTGCTTATGTGATACAGACGCGTACTGTATATTTTTCTTTAGTCACGTTTTTTATTGACGATGGTTTCACATGCGAGTCCCGTAATCTTATCTATGCCATTATATGTAAGCGGTGTAACAAGGCTTATATCGGCGAGACAGGCAAGAGGCTCAGTGACCGATTCGCCCAACACTTGCGCGACATACGCCAATGCTCTGTGACCCTGTAGCAACCCATTTCAATGATACTGGCCATTTAGGAGCTCACGATGTCCAGGTCACAGCCATCCGATCATGTTCCTCGCATGATCGCAGTCGATTTGCTCTAGAGAATCGGTTGATTTCTTTGTATGGTACCTTGCGACCACGTGGGCTCAACGTATTACATTCCTATGCTTCTTAGTACTTTCTCTTCCCATGCTTTGTAATCTATATGGGTATATGTTGCATGTATTCAAGTTATATATTTACTAGATTTTTCATTGTTTCTCTTCCGTTCTATTTCTAGTTTTTATGTGTGTTTTTTGTGTTACATTTATTTCGTTATTCGTTTTTGTTCCCATATTTTCATTAGAAACGTTTGTATTTGGTCGTCCATTTGTTTTTTTAAATTTGTCACTCCTGTTGTTCGTTTGCTTGATAAAGGCCTTGATGGTCGAAACGTTGCTGTATTTTGTCATTGTTTTTGTAATTTGTAAACTACAGTACTTTGTGATTACGTGTTTTGTCAATCGAAGCGCACAAATTCAGACTGCCTAAACGGCAGATATAACATATACAGTTATACAACAAATCCCTACTTACCTATAGGAAAACTCAATTACTTCATTCATTTTGTAACCTTCCCATTATCAAGATCTTGTGATCGAAATATCGCTATATCTTGTGTTGTTGTTGATTTTTGATGATTTTGTATTTGCAATTTGTACATCTACATTATTTCAATTTTACGTCAGTTATCAGTTATATGAGTACTATCATCATAGCACTCCGGACATGTCCATAGGTGCTTCGATCTCCGCCTCAACAAATCCAGCAGCGTCTAGCTACCCAACACGCCAGTTCGATGTCGATTAATCAATCTCTTTGCATATTTAGTATGTCGTTCTTTTCTGGATGCACCAATATTGACACCCAGCTCTTTCAATCTGGTCTGCGAGTGAGATTCACAGCCCTGAAACTCCTCTGTTCGGAAAGACTCTCTCAATGCGTAAAGAATGTCATTTTGATCAATGGCAGCTCCCTCTGATATTGTAGCCAAACCAGCCAATCTATTAATTTTACGTGTTTCGAGTTAAATAACATGCCACATAATTTTACTGTACTAATTACACAGAGCATTTGGGTAATTCAAAAACAACTCATAAAGTACATTAGCTTATTGCAGAAAAATGGATACGTAAACTTAACGATAACTATTGTCTACTATAGACAAGCATAATCTGAAGTGGTATCTTCTCGTGACTACATCCGCTTTTTATAAAACTATCCTTCACGGTACAGTGGATTTGAAAGAAAAGGAAACAGTTGCAAGCAGAAAGTTAATCTATTGAGATCATACACAATAGTGAACTTGTCTTTGTTTAAGCGACATTCAGAAGTTCACAACAGACAGATCTAGCAGACACTGGCATGAAGGTTACTCTTTATCAGCGTTACATGACAACCATGTTAAGGGTAGATAACTTCGTCCCAAAATTGCATTCTCCGCAAGCAGTTAATTCTTATTGCTCATGTTTGTTGGCTTACACCATAGGTTCCCAAACTTTTCGGCCCCCCACTTTGCACGACATTAACTTTGTAACCCCTCATTATAACAGTTTTCATCCCCTTATATATATATATATATATATATATATATACATGCTCTATTTTCTCTTTGACATAAAAAATGTGATATATGTTTATGTCATACATGGTCAATTTTTAAATGATTACATACATGAAATAGAAAATTTAAGAAAAATTGGATCATGTAAGACTTGCATAAGATGAATTAAAATGCATAATTAAAATTTTAAATGATTATTAAACCACAAAATCACGAAAATAATTTATTTTAAAATATATATTATTAATTTCTTCTTTAAGAAGCCACCGACCCCTAATCGCCTGAACGCCACCCAAATGCTTCTGAACGCACTATCGCTCCGCCCCCCTCAGATTACATCAACGTCCACTGGGGGGAGGCGGTACCGCCCACTTTGGGAACCTATAGCCTACACGCTCTGATAAAAGCAATAAAAAGCTTGTCCTTAGGTTGAGAAATATTGTACCTCGGCTTAAAAAGGCTTTACTTCCCTACATAACAATGAAACAAAGAACAATGTGAAGAGATGAAGAACACGTATATTGAATATTGTTTACAGTACTCTCTCTCTCTCTCTCTCTCAAATGTGTTCTAAATAAAACCAAAGTAATCGAAAGTAATCTAAATTAATCACAACATAAAGTAATATAAGTCAATGTGGGACGGATTAGCGTAATGTGTAAGCATTTGCCTATCGACTCAGACATAGTTGTGGGTTCAATCCCACGCTCGCCCTTCCACACTTAAAAGGAATTGGACCACCTACCTCCTGCACACTATTTGCTATACAAATGAAGTGAAGTGACGCCATACCCTGAGGTCTCAAAAGGCTACGGAAAATTTATTTTTCGGTGTTTTTTTTATCTGATTCTAAAGTAATCTAATTGTAAAGTAATCTAATTCTAAAGTAATCTAATTGTAAAGTAATCTAATTGTAAAGTAATCTAATTCTAAAGTAATCTAATTCTAAAGTAATCTAATTCTAAAGTAATCTAATTCTAAAGTAATCTAACTCTAAAGTAATCTAATTCTAAAGTAATCTAATTATAAAGTAATCTAATTGTAAAGTAATCTAATTCTAAAGTAATCTGACTCTAAAGCAATCTAATTCTGAAGTAATCTGGCTCTAAAGTAACCTAAAAAACTAAAATGATCAGAAGTAATATAAAGTAATTTAATTATTTCCAAAGTAGTTTAATATAATCAATCTCTTCATCATCATGTGTCATGCCGGCTGCGTAGACGACCATGGATTGTTGTGTCCACAAACGTCTGTACTTGGTGTTTGCTATCTGTTCGGATGTTGATACTCGTCTGTGTTATAAACTCACACTGTCCAGAAATGTGTCTATCTCTCTGTCTACCTTTGTTTCGTCCCTAATATTAATTTTACCGATTGCCAAACTGCTTTCTAAACCTTCATTTCTTATCCCATGCCAGAAAAATAAGGTCTTCTGTCTTGTGTTGATAATATGTTATCTCTCGTCCTTGATATTTGATAATTTTAACATTAGTCCTTTTAGCCACCCGTGTGTTGACGGAGCTCACAGGGGGAGCAAAGAATAGTCACACTGCAACCTACAAGGCATGTCATAAGAGGCGACTGAGGTAGGGGCCTAGGGGAAACTATCCTAGTAGATAAAAAGCATCGCAGAAATCGGATATGTTGGCAGCTTGTAGGCGCATAACTGACGCAACGTACAATCGATCTTAGGATCAGATCACATACAGATCAGATTGGTTAACAAGTGGTCGATATGGAGCGTTTGAAGAAGAATAAGAAGGAGTTCATGGGACTCTTAGTATTCTTCTGTAACCACATCTCTGTGGCATCCAGAGATTTTGCAATCTGTTTATTTATTACCCATGACTCGCCTCTTGAATACTGAAAGCTAGATAGATATTCAGAATATGAATCATTTATGACAACTTGCGACACAGGAATGTTGGACATTAGATAATCTAGACTATGAATCATTTATGACAACTTGCGACACAAGAATGTTGGACATTAGATAATCTAGACTATGAATCATTTATGACAACTTACGACACAAGAATGTTGGACATTAGATAATCTAGACTATGAATCATTTATGACAACTTACGACACAAGAATGTTGGACATTAGATAATCTAGACTATGAATCATTTATGACAACTTACAACACAGGAATGTTGGACATTGGATAATCAAGACTATGAATCATTTATGACAACTTACAACACAGGAATGTTGGACATTGGATAATCAAGACTACGAATCATTTGTGATAACTTGCACTTCAGAAAAGTTGCGACTTAGAGGGATAACATTATTTTGTACTTTTCGGAATACATTTCTGTTGACAGTTTCGCCTTGTCTGTTCATCCATAAGTAATATTAATTAATAATGCTTATCTCAAACAAGGTATTCTACTCTGAAAAGTCTGTTCAAAATAGGTCATTGCATGCACATTTGATCAGATCAATAATAAATGATTAGATAACCTTCATGGATCAATCAAATGGGAATGAACCACCACATAGCTTTTATCTAAAAATCGATTTCTATAGAACGTCTTCTTTCAACCAACGAAAGATCATGTAATCAACCTTGACATTTTCTCAATGGAATCATGTATCACAAATTTCTATGATCTGAATTGAATATTCATTATCTCTTTCTACTAATTACAGTTAGCACTGTTGCTGGCATATATAGTTATATATATTTATATGTATGTTTGTAGCTTGGGCTGTAGTGAGCTCGATCACAACCCAAGTGTACCTGGTTCAAACTCCGCGGCAGACAGTTTGGAAGAAAAAGTGTCCGCTTGGATTTTTACGAACGGTAAAAATATACATCATTGTTCAAAAAGCAATGGTAAACTGCTGAACGCATAAATGGTGCTTACAAAATCGACGACTCTTTACTGTTGTTGATGATGACGTCATGTAAAGGATATGCAACGGTTTTCATTTTCATAAATAAATGTGACATCGTTTCAAACTGATCTGAATATCCAATAAGAACGATATCTGACGAAATGTGCTATTTTTTGGTTTTTAGAATTTAATGAGAAATAAATTCCTCAATAACCTCTCCTAAATAATAAATGTCAGCTTAGCAACAGTGTAGTGGAGAGTTGCACACTCCAGATTATGTGTATGGTAAATTGTGTTTGTTTTAAGGTATCAGTATCAGCAGAGAATGGGTGCCATTAGTAAATAAATCATAAAAATTCAATTTTAAAGATATAGATCCCACATTTTCACACGTACTAAACAAATGATAAAGCAATCTAAAACAGTGATTGACAATGTAGTTCAGTATAGACAGGTAGGTAAGTGAGATTTTTGACAAGAAAAAATATTTTAGTCATGTGCAAAATATAGGTGTAACTTATTACACAATTTTACGACTGTAATTTTGCATGCATGTTAACATTAGGACTGCCTATAGCGTATACTAGGATAATTCCAATATCTTGAGTATAATTTTTTAATGATTTTTCAAAGACGACAATTTTTAACCCAAAAAAGACAATTTTCAGGTGGCAACAAAATAAAATCTATTCAGTGTATACTATTTATCCTAGTACTTGCCAAAATCACACAATCTGTGTATATGATGTTTAATTTTGAATGAATTTGACTGTACTATTTCATTAAAATTTTGTAATAAGTGACACCTATATTTTGCACATGACTAAAATAATTTTTCTTGCCAAAAATCTCACTTACCTACTTGTCTATACTGAACTACATTGCCAATCACTGTTTTAGATTGCTTTATCATTTGTTTAGTATGTGTGAAAATGTGGGATCTATATCTTTAAAATTGAATTTTTATGATTTATTTACTAATGGCACCCATTCTCTGCTGATACTGATACCTTAACTGCGTTCGTTCTCATCAATCAAGTTATTCAATTACTATGGTTAGTGTGATTTGCACCTAGAACATGAGTACATTGTACCCAGAACCTGAGTACCTTGAGCCTTCGTTAGGTCTCTACTGCTTGAAGATAAATATATATAGAGACATACAGGAATTTTGTCAACAAATTTATACACATTATCCAACAGGACACAAATTACTACAGACTATATGCACAAATCAATTTCATTAAGATTTTTTTCTGCAAATTACACCAACAAAAGTAAAGCAATCCGTTTTCATACCATGTGGTATATTGGTGAATACGGTTTTAGGTCCGTACTTTTTGGTTACCAAGGTATAGGGAAAAACATATATGTGCTTTTGAATATAAGTGTTACAGAAGAGTCCTTCATATATCTTGGACAGAGAAAAGAACAAATAGATCTATCCAGAAAGAACTCAAAATCAAAGAAATCTAGCTGATGCTACAAATAAGAAAGAGAAAATTGAGGTATTGTGGACACGAAAGGCTGGAGAAGACATTATAGAAGGAGGCATACCGGCACAGAGAAGAAGAGGAAGACCACGGAGATTGATTCAGAATGTAACTGATGGTTTGAACATGACAGCTGCAGAGGCAGGACATCTCGCCGATGAGAGAGAGAGAAATTCCGGAGGACTGTTGGGGTGGCAAAGTTCTGTTCAGGACAAACTATTTGATGATGAAGGTGGATAATGTGGTAGACATCACGATTCTTACCTTTACTTCACAACGTTTTTCTAGTAGGCAAGGGTCGGTCTCAGAGTGATCTGATAACATGTCACATGAATCATATGTTTCACTGGGTCGTAAAGTTTGTCTTGTGAGTGTACCTGGTTCAAACCCACGGTGACATGTTTGGAAGCAAATTCGTTTCCGTGGGATTTTTACAAAAAGGTAAAATAGACCTCACCGTTCAGAAAGTAATGTCAAACTACTGAACGTATTAGTGGTGCCTATTAAAAAATCAACGACTCGTTTACTGTGGTTGATGGCTACGTCCTGTAAAGAATATGCCACGATTTAAAAGTTTGTTTTACTAATCATCTCTCTGCTCTCAAATCTTATTATATGTCTGTTCTTTAATATCAAATCTTGTTTCATCAAAAATAGGTAATGCTACAAAACCTGATTTCATCAAAAATATATTGAGTATCATCAAATATTATTTCATCAAAAATATTAAATATTCTCTTCCTTCTTTAGTCGTCACACTGATACAGGGTTGTTGCCAATTGTTGTGGTTTTCTGTTGTTGTCTTTCGCTGCTCTATTGGTTTGGGTGATAGATATTGTTTGCTTTTTGACAGGATTCTGCTATGCCATCTTTCATCTTTTACATAGTCTACCTCTCTCTTTCTTTCCTAATGTTCTGTTGCAGACGACTCTGTATACAGTGGAGTTTGGTTGAATTTGTTTTAAGTGGCCGAACCACTTCAATTTTAGTTTCTCATCCAAAGTTATATTACGACTTTTTTTCTTATACTGACATTGGTAACTTTTCGTAGACATCACAATTTGTTTTATTATCAAACATTGTTTCATCAAAAATATGGAATATCATCAAAACTTGTTTCATCAAAAATATTTCATATGAAATATTGTTTCATAAAAAAATATTGAATATATCAAATCTTGCTTCTTCAAAAATATTGAATATCATCAAATCTTCAGTTTCAGTTTCAGTTTGGAATATCTTCATTGCACTCTGGACATGTCCATAGGTGCTCCGATCTCCTTCGCAATATCTCCATCAGCGTCCAGCGACTGACCGTACCAGTTCTATTTTGATTGATGAGCTTACTCGTATACCTGTTGTACTGTTCTTTTCTCTCCACACCAATCTTCACACCCAGCTCTCGCAATCTAGTAGTTGACGTGGATTGGTTTAGATGAAGGTCTTCTCTGCGGCCACGCTCTGTGAGGTCGTTCACGATGTCCGCTCTGTCCATTGGCTGGCACTCTGATATGGCGGCAGAGCCAGCCAGTCTGTCTGCTCTCTCATTGTCAACGACACACCCATGTGCCCCGGAACAAAGACAAGACTAATTCTGCAAATTGTTGACGCCTGCAGTGATTCAGTCCATTGCCTGCGCACCGAACCGGCCTCTACCTTTCGGATCATACTCAATGAGAGTCACAAAACTACACTCATGCGTGCATTCTGAGTGACTCATTGAGCATCAAATCTTGTTTCTTCAAAAACATTGAATATCAAATCGTGTTTCATCAAAATTACTGAATATTATCAAATCTTGTTTCATCAAAATTACTGAATATTATCAATCTTTTATTTCAGGTTATAAAGATGATGATTACAGTTGTTGGTATCTATGGAATCTGTTGGCTGCCTCTGCACGCGATTACAATTTCCGCTGACGTGGACAACACCATCTTTGATCATCGGTACATGCGTGTAGTCTGGATCGCAACCCATTGGTTAGCCATGAGCAGCTGTGCCTATAACCCATTTATCTACTGGTACATGAACCCAAAATTCCGAGAAGGCTACATGTCCATTTTTCAGACCTTGAGATCTATTTTTTGTTGCTTCTGTGACATCTATTGCAACAGAAACGATTCAGCATCCCTCTTTCCACGGAAGAAATTCTTTTCTAAATTTAGAAACGGTTCTGGAAATACTCTTTCGTCGCGAAGACATTCATCGACACAAATGGTGGAATTCACAGGTAGCTTTTGTGATGGACCACGCAGGTGTGAAACATCGCTTCTTGCAGACAATCATGGAAGAGAGAAACAGAAGGACATTGAGTTTTTGTTAGAATTAAGTAAAATATCGGAGGTCACTGAAAATGGAACAAGTGGTTATGTAAAGCCAATATACCTGGGACCAGATTCTGAGCCGGATAACAACCCCCACACGTGAATTATATTGTACACATTTACAATCCCCTTGGTTTATCTTGAATCAAACAGATGCAACTGTGCTATTTTACAGCTACTAAAACACGGAAACACGGTCTTCGATGTTGTTGTTCCACTTGCAGAGATTTCAGTATTTAAGTAAATGTTGCCAAGCAACATTATGACTTTAACTCATACACTTTTTTAGCCGAAATACTTACAGTATTTCTTAACATGATACTTTGCAATATAAATGCAACCAAAATTATGGAATGAAAGGGTTAACTTGAAATTTCTTGAAAAAGATTATCTTTTAAATAATCGGTCAAATACTTAGCATTTCTGTGTGATTGTTCGAAATGCTGATGTCGACAAAACGCATGGTGATGATGAAGGCTTCAATTTCACTAACATTACTAAGTCCCTATTTTCTTTGACATTTTTATTGACATTGATGAAAAATGTAACTTGCTCGTCTGAAGAGAAGAAAATGTTGAAAATATTTATCCAAACTCTTAATACTCAAAAGTTTCAGTAACTGTTATTAATGAAGCAAATCATCAAAACTCGTATTACAAAACAGATGCACTACAAGAGCTACTTGAGAAAAATATCATCAAAACTCGTATTGCTAAACAGATGCAATTCAAAAGCTACTAGAGAAAAAAAATCATCGAAACTCGTTTTGCTAAAGAGATGCAATTCAAAAGCTACTGAAGCAAAAATCATCAAAACTCGTATTGCTGAAGAGGCGCTGGAACAACTAATAATCAGCAAAACTCGAATTACTGAAGAGCTGCAGTAACAAAATGTATTGAAAAAAAACAGCTAAACGAGAATAACTGAAAAAAATCAGAAGCTATCAAAACTTAAGATTGTCAGCATTAACAATAATGTCGAAAGTAAATAACTCGTATTACTGTCGAGGATTAGAAAAACTCGAAATTCTGAAGAATGTCAGAAAAGCACGTAATAATACTGCATTTCCTGTCTACTTTTTCAATGTTCTTTTTTCTCTGTGGGAACATTGTGTTTACGGACTTCACATTTACGTGTGTCTTTTCCCATCAAATGTTTACTGAAGAATAACATGTACACGTTATTGCAATGTCAAATTTGGTTGTTTATTGAATACTTATACATTACTCACGACTGTAATACTATTCTGATATTATAAATAATTATAAATATAACGTGCTTTATTTTTAATGTTGAAAAATCGTTTGTAATTGCATGCAGTTTTTTCAAAGAACACTTCTTTATTAGTAATTTACTTGCTATTAAATGTATATGTAGTACAGTACATCCACATCATCATCATCATTATCTAGAGCTTGTGCTTGTCAGAACTTTGCTTCCATAACTTCTTCTTCTTCGTCTTCTTTTCTCGTCGAACTGCTACCGGTTTGTGCCCAGTGTTGTGCTCTTTGTTTTGTCTTGCGCTGTTCTGGTGGCTGGGGTTGCTATATTTGCTCTTTGACAGGATTTTGCTATTCCATCTTACAACCTCTTCCGTGGTCTTCCTCTCGTATTCTTTCCCGATGTTCTGTTGTAGAAGACTCTGTATACTGTGGAGTTTGATGCATTCTTTTTAAGTAGCCAAACCACTTTATTCTTTGTTTCTCAATGTAATTCAAGCAAGGTTCTGCGCCAACTTTCTTTCTTTTGCTGATGTTGGTGACTGTCTTTTCTGGTATTGTTGGTAACTTTTCGCAGGCAGCGCATTTCACATGTATTTATTTTTTGTGACTGCGCTTTGCTCAATGTCCATGTTTGGCTTTAAACATAGAGGAAGTTAGTACACAATGAGTTAAAGCAAATAAACAGACAAGAAGAAGAAGAAGAAGCTGAAACGATGATGAAACATCATTTTTTAATGAAGGAAGAATTGTTCTTCTTCTTTTCTCTAGTCTTCCTCACATCGTCAGGGTAAGAAGCTGTTTCTAAAACATGCTGTTGTATGCGCTTCATAAACAGTGTTTTTTATTGTCTCTGTTATCTCTAGGGAAGAAGTAGAAGATGTACAATAATAAGAACAAAAGTTACGATGTTAGAAATGTTACTTTGTGATTGTTTAAATATCTCTTACATTACTTTGTGATTGTTTCAATATGTTGCATTTCTTTGTGATTGTTTAAATATGTTGCATTTCTTTGTGATTGTTTCAATATGTTGTATTTCTTTGTGATTGTTTAAATATGTTGCATTTCTTTGTGATTGTTTCAATATGTTGCATTTCTTTGTGATTGTTTAAATATGTTGCATTTTTTTGGGAGTGTTTCAATATGTTGCATTTCTTTGAATGCGTTATTGTATTTATATGATGATGTTATTTCATGCCGGTATTGATATCATTGTATAATCACTTTGTTTCTTATGTTTAGTAACATATAATTTTGTGATAACTGAAATTCTTCATTGCACTTAATAAAACTATTGGTTGTTTGCATGCAGTGATATTATCTTCTTTGAACGCTCCATATCCAACATTTGTTAACCACTCTCTGTGATGTGTTTTGTGATCTGAGCCTAAGAATGATTGCATTTTGTGCCAGTTATGTGCCTACAAGTAGGTCAGCACTTCCGATTTCTGCGACGCTTTTTATTTACTAGGTAGCTTCCTAGGTTCTACATCGGTCTCCTCTTACGACATGCCTTGTAGGTCGCATAGTACTATTCTTTGCTCCCATTGTGGGTCCAGCACCCCACGGGCGAGTGTCTGATTGAAATGTTCATAATCATCAGGTGCCGTTCCGGCTAGCGTATGCGGTCATGGATCTCCACAAATCTCTATCTTTGGTGTTTGCTACCAATTCAGATGTTGACGTTCTACTGTGCCATGAAGTCAGGCTATCCAAAATTGTATTTCTCTGTCTTCCTCTGTCTCGTCTACCCTCGATTTTACCAGTTGTCACAATGTGTTCTAAATCTCCCTTCCTCATCACATGTCCGAAAAATGATGACAGCCTCTTCCTTATATTGATAATAACTTTTCTCTGTGTCTTGACCTCATTCAACACCTCAACAATCGAAATGTTAGACACATAAAAAGTCACATGGGGTAGCTTCTATGATGTATACATAGTAAACTGTATAAAGTTAAGGTAATTGCATATCCCTTACAGGACTTTGCGAATCAACCCCAGCTTTTTAACGCTGTTTGTGATTTTTCTAAACTTTATTACGTTCAGTAGTTTGCCATTGTTTTCGGAACGGGTGGTGTCATCGTCCTTTTGCAAGAATCCATGTGAAACAATTTGCCACCAAACTGTCCGCATCGTGATTCGAACTCACAACGTCGGGGTTAATAGACCGAGTCACTATCCCCTAGGCCACAGACGCCATCAAACTGTATAAAACGCCCCGCAAATATCCTTCTACTGTTTTCCGGTCACATCGAACACACACACAAAAATAGATGTTAATTATGTCAGTGACGCAATATACTTATCTGACGCAATAAGGTATACTAAGGTATACTCTATTCTAAACTCAATAAGGTACACTAAGGTATACTCTATTCTAAACTCACGTAAATTATCGTATAATTAATGCATAGATTTTTTAAAATCCCGTAGCGTTTACAGATCTTAGCGTATGAGGTCACTTCCCTTCAAGTTTCAAGCCCTAATGTTCAGAAAGTATGAAGACCAATTCCTTTCCTCGCGTGTGGAACGTCAAGTGTGATATAAAAACCCACAACTTTCTTGTATCACTTTCGAAGTATCACAAGTACTCTTGAATAAGAATATAACAATCTCGAAATGTGACAACGGATTTGGAAATTAAGTAACTATTAGAAGAACCCTTGTAGAATTTCTTTGTTATACAAATGCATGGGTCTTTGTATCATGGTTACAATATCACACTAGAACTTTCAAGTCCTCTCGAGCGGTAGAGTCATTGTCATACATATAAATCTGTCTTTGCATCGTGGTGAAATATCAATCTAGAGTTTATTAGTTATCTCACGTGGAGGAAGTCCGTGTCACGTTGCTCGAATGCCTGATAAACGCATCCCAAAACAGTTGATGTATGGCGAGCTTGAAGGGGGCAGGCGTTTAGCTGGTGGACAGAAAAAACGCTTTAAAGACATTCTTAAAGTGTCTCTGAAATGCTTCGATATAGACAATACGTGCTGGGAATCCTTGCGCAAGATCACCAAATGTGGCGCTGTAACAACAAAAGAGGAACCCGAATAGCTGAGAATCATCGTATTGTTGAGTCACAGAGAAAACGAGCAGCGCGAAAAGACAGAGCACAAAACACGCACATGTCTAACCTTGATCATGTATGCCCCACCTGTGGTCGGGATTCTGTTCTAGGATTGGACTCTACAGTCACCTCCGCATACACCAGAGAGGTGCAACAGTACACGTCTGAGATTGTTGTCATCATCGCTTGCGATGGACGGCTATTAGTTAGTGGTTTTTTTCATGCTGGTGAAATATCACAATGGAGTCATTTAGCCAGTTTGCGGGGTAATGTTCGTGCCGATCAAAATGGAAAATATATGGCAACAACTTTAGTATGAGAATGCAATTGAAGACCTCTCTTGATACTCATAAGTGGTTCTCTAAGAATCGGTTTACATGGGTCATTATTGTGTCCGACTCTGCACCTTGATTTGGAAGGCTCAAGACGGCAAGTTAATGTACTTGTGAACGACATCTATCGAGACTTTCAACCGTCATGGCTTTACTTGAATCTTCTATCATATGCATACAAGAATTAACGGTAATATGAGATAATAGATAAATGGTTCGGTTACCTCATGAGAATGAAACCAGACCTACTACGATCTCTCGCATATAACAACCGGTAACCCGAACGTAGAGCCCGAGGAAGACCAAGAACCAGAAAGATAGATAATATCACATATATCCTGCGACCTCAAAGGCTAACGTTACAGATGCAACACACCTGGCACGGGATAGAAAACTGAAACTCCCCACGTCACTTCATGACAAATGTGGATAAGACAAGAGATAAGAGAGACGTATATCATTGCCATTAGTTATAACGTTTAAAATTGTAAAGGGCGACGATAATTCAACTTTTCATCGATCTTCGGTTGGATCAGGTCACGGTAATTGTTGAATTTGAGAGCCTCAGTAACGTAGTTGTTAGTGAATTTGAGAGCTTCAGTAACGTAGTTGTTAGTGAATTTGAGAGCCTCAGTAATGTAGTTGTTAGTGAATTTTAGAGCCTCAGTAACGTAGTTGTTAGTGAATTTGGGAACCTCAGTAACGTAGTTGTTAGTGAATTTGAGAGCCTCAGTAACGTAGTTGTTAGTGAATTTGAGAGCCTCAGTAACGTAGTTGTTAGTGAATTTGAGAGCCTCAGTAACGTAGTTGTTAGTGAATTTGAGAGCCTCAGTAACGTAGTTGTTAGTGAATTTGAGAGCCTCAGTAACGTAGTTGTTAGTGAATTTGAGAGCCTCAGTAACGTAGTTGTTAGTGAACAAGCTTCATATGCTAGTGGTCATTGAGCAATCCCATAGTGGACGGGGAATTTGTTCCTACCGTAACAGCTCTCATGTCGACCCAGCCTCAATTGGGTACCAGGAAATGCACATCGAAGTCAAGGCGATCGACGTGGTGTTGATCACATAACCCATCGTGTGCCGACTGTCAATGAAAAATACTGTCCTAACACTGTATTACCCTATATACAACGTGGTATAAAAGAGTCCTTTACTTACTATACTAATTGTTGAATTTGTCAAATGATTATGAGTTTGACATAGCACGTTGTTCTGGCGAGTCTGTGGGGCAAAATTATGAGTGTTTTTAACTAGCGAGTCAGAGAAACAATCAGCATACATAACCTACAGCAGGATCGTGCGGTATATTTTCTCAGCATGATGCAAGTCTTCGAACTGCCGCCATTTAAATGTTTTTTTCTTAAAATAACCTTCAATTATAATTTTGTTTTTGCTGCTTATGCCACTCTCCTTACGGTACCGCCTGATGCGATCGTCTCTCTGTACCATATCACGGCACGGCCCTGACATACAGCATCTACTGGATGAAAAAGATCACGTATGTGTCTTCAGTCTACCCGGTGTGATGTACCATCTGTTTAGTAACAAGTAACTAACAATCAATGTAGAATAAGTGACAGAAAAAGGTTTGAATACCTGCTATGTAATCAGAAGAAGGTACAGATTAGCATAATGTATAAGCGTTCCCTTATCGACTTGGAAACAAGAGGTTTGGAGGCTCAAACATATACTCGACGTTCCACAAGTAAACAAAGGAATTGGCCCTTCAACCTCCTGCACATAGGAGTAGAAATATGAAGTGACAGGCACTTCTTACCATAAGTTCTGAAAAAGCTACAGGAAATGTTGGATGTTTTTTTAATCAGAAGAAACTAGGTTCGATCTTCTCTCAGGAACATACAAATCGACATAGTTAGAAAGTGTGTACTTGATGATCTAACTTTGGATCTTCTCTCAGGAACATACAAATCGACAAAGTTAGAAAGTGTGTACTTGATGATCTGACTTAGGGAGAAGAATAATACACAAGGAAATAAAATGGCCCCATTACCTTCAAATTATATGGTCTAGTGTTGCCAGGCATTCCTTCCCAACATAATTCTATGCTGTTGTATTACATTATCATTCACTGTATCTTCAATAAAAGAAGTATGTTAATGAAGGAATGTTAATTGTTTACATTTCTGTTTGTTGCATGATGAAAACCACAAAGTTTAAACGACTTTTGTTTATGTTTATGTTCTCTGAATTTATAATAAAAAATCTCTCAAAAGTGATTAATTACTTGTCTTTTGTCGATCGTACTCGATTTGCGAAAATCGTTTTATATCTGTGTATAGTACCTTGCGTGTGTGCTTTATAAATAGTGTTTTTCACTTCTTCTTCTTCTTCTTCTTCTTTACGTTCTTTCTTTATGAACAATTTTAATCACTCTTGTGATATGTTTGATCTTTGCCAAGAACGTGTATACGTTGCACATTGGTTTGGTAGGCCCCAAACGCATAGACTTCTACACATTTTGGACACGTGCATCCGATTTCAGTCACGTGTTTTCACTACTTTATTATTCTGAGTTTCACCTTTTGCGTGGACAGTCTTTTGCTTTGTATCCACTGTTTCGGAGTAACATTACTCTTTGAAGCACACTGTCTGTTGCTAATCTCCTTATTGTATCCACTGTTTCGGAGTAACATTGCTCTTTGAATCGTCAACTGTCTGTTGCTAATCTCCTTATGGGGCAGAATCATTTAATTTGTGGTTTCTTGGTGAAGTTCAATACTGATGTTGTATCCATTTTCCCCCGATGTCTTCATTTCTAAACCGATCTCTTCTAGAGATGTGTCTCTTTATATTTTCAAAAATACTTCAATTTATTCATTCATATGTGTTAACTGCTCCGCTATTTTTATCATTTTGGATTCCAGTGTGATATCTTCATTACGTGTCATAGGTGTCTTCATTATATTTGTCAGAAGTACGCTGCCATCCCCAAAATCTAGGTTCTTCAGGATGGATGTAAGAATCCTTCTGATACCTCTTGACTTATCTTCAGCTCTATTTCACATCACCCTGTATGACATTGTTTAATAGTTAGGGTTGACATTACACATCCTTGTCTCAGTGTCTCTGTGGCTAAGTGGTTAAACCTTTGCCTTGCGTTCCGAATGTCGTGTGTTCGAATCTTGCACCGCACCGTTCTGTTCACCGGTGCATTTTTTTCCAAAGAACCCTTGGATTATTACCGGAGCTACGGAGTTTGTACTTTGTGCAATACTCCCAGCAGATAGCGTGTCATATCTGTGGAGAAGGACCGAGTCACGTGGAGTCATCCTTTGACTTGATATACTTTAGTTAGATCTTTGTATCGCACCTATTCTGTCTAAGTGTTTACAAAATTCATGGCAGACAAATATAGCATCCGACAATATTGATAAACAACTAGAATTATATTACACCAGTTGTAGATATCAATATAGAACTATCGCAACAGACGTCATCATCAAATAGCTTGTCCTGAGCAGAGCTTTGCCACCCCAACAGTCCTCCGGAATTTCTCTCTCATAGGCCAGATGTCCTGCCTCTGCAGTCGTCATATTCAAACCATCAGTTACATCCTGAATCCTTCGTCGGCGTTATCTTCCTCTTCTTCTCTTTGTCGGTATGCCTCCTTTCATGATAGTCTTCTCCAGCATTTCATGTCTTTTTATATGTCCAAAATATCTCAATTTTCTCTTTCTTATTTGTAGCATCAGCCAGTTTTCTTTGATGTTGAGTTCTTTCTGGATTGATCTATGTGTTCTCTTCTCTGTTCATGATACACGAGGACTCTTCTGTAACACTTATATTCAAACACACATATATGTATGTCCACTGCCACACCCATACGTTGCCACTGTGAAGCATGGACATTTAATAAAGCAGTGGACAAACATATATGTGCTTTTGAATATAAGTGTTACAGAAGAGTCCTTCGTATATCTTGGACAGAGAAGAGAACAAATAGATATATCATGGAACAGAAGTAACATGTCAAATATCTTAGTGTTCTGTTTACAGTTTCAATATGCTTCAGAGAAGCCTCTCGGCATTTTAGCTATGATCAAAGTGCAGTGCCCACTTGAACGCAGCCTAAAGGTGGGAACCTGCATTAAAACGCAAAATGGCAAAATAAAAAACTCACTCAAAAACTCCTAGCGACTCATTAGAAATAATGACGGCTGTTCGGGGTTTAAATGTTCAATCGTACTGGGTTCTTCCGTCATGGCAGTTCTGGGTAATGACCCATTTTTAAAAAAAATGTTCTTAAAACCCATTCACCCTGCTAGACCGGGAAACCGACTCGCAGTGTTGTTTAAGATGATGAAAAGCCGATATACTAACTATTTCAGTATACATTGTAACATAAATGTGCCCGGTGGTTAAACAAAAATTACGCATTCAAAGGGTTAAAAAAAATATAGTTCAGAAATAGATATTAATAAAATAAGTATTGTCAGTAACAAAATGGACAAATCTAAAGCACAGATGAAGGGAAGAAACCCGACCTGCAGTTAACACTTAAACATTGCGCTAATTTTTCACATTTGCGAAGATTTACGCTTGCGAAATATAAAGGTTTCTACACAAACCCCATTGTAAGATATATGCTGCAAGAAATAGAAGCATATATACATGAAAAATAAATTTGCTAAGAAATATTATGAAACTGTCAGGACCGAACCCTCACTGACACTCAAACTCTTGTCAAAATCTGAGTGAAAGGCGCCTTGCAGTCCGACATCATGTAGCGCCACTAATCAAGTTAGGGGGCACAACTGATGATAATAAAAATAATGTAATGGATTTCAAGTGTTTACATTTTGGCTCTAAATAATTTATCATAGAATAAAAAAAACGATCTCAGTTCAAGACGAATGTTCAAATTAATATCACGTTTGATTATTTGTACTTTTTAAATTATTTTCTTATCGTTGTCGATTTGCAAAACTTATTTAATGTTCGCATGAAATTCAATATTTGAACGAAACGTGAACATTAAAAAAAATGTTGGGATAATAACAATAGTTTCTTCTAGCATGTTAGAGTGATTAATTTGTTGATGATGATGATGTTGGTGGAGGTGTTGTTGTTGTTGATGTCTTAGTGAGAGTTGTTGCTAATTGTGTTGCTTTGTTGTTAACATTATTAATGTTGTTTTTGACGTTCTTGTTGTTGGTGTAAACGGTATTGATGTTGCTCTTAGTGTTGTTATTGACGTCATTGTCGTGAATGTATGTTGTTGTTGACGACTTTGTCATCGTCGTCGTGAATGTATGTTGATGTTGTTGGTGTTACTGTTTACTTTTCTTAGCTTTAGTATTCTCGATGTGCATCTTGTTGGGAACTAGTGTTACTTTACTGATCCCTCTCTCTCTCTCTCTCTCTCTCTCTCTCCACTCTCTCTCTCTCTCTCTCTCTCTCTCTTTCTCAAACATTTCCAGGTGGAAGACATTGAATGTAAACTGACAACTCTAGACCAAGACAGCACAATGATGCACAGAGTGCCAAGAAAAAACAGAAACGCAAGTACACAATTCCAGTATTGGTGCTACAACAATTATCTCGCGACTGACTAGCAGGATATTGTTACTGACGAAGTTATTTATTTTGAACTGAAGCTTCTTATTCTAGTAGTATTTGTTTCACACAAACTCGTCAACAAAAATCTTTAATGTGCTTGATTCGCAAAATTCAAATCCAAAATTCAAAACTCAAATCAATGATCAGTTTTCTCTGTGACTAAATTCATGCATGTTTTTTTCAGTGACTCAATGCATATGCTCGGGAAGATTGAAACAGGATGGGCTAGGAGACATTGGATGGAGTCGCTGGGAGGTCTAAGCTGACAAAAATAAGTTCTATTTTTGTGCAAGGGCATGCAGGTGTAAGGGAAATGAATGTGTGGATAGGCTTGCAGGTATGGCTGCTGTACAGAGCGGGCTAGCAATGGACCAGGCTGATATTATAAACTCCATAAGGGAGAGAGGACGTGTACATTATTCCAGTAATAGTGATGAATCTACAACTCTAACCAGACTGCAAGAATTCAAATTCAAGTGTAGTGTAGCTAGAGAAGAACGCTATGCTGGTAGCCAAAGAAGAATAGTAAACCAACAAAGAACCGGGTCGTTAGTCGCTGAGGGAAATACTGAAGGGGAGATCGGAGCACTTATGGACTAATTGGTTCGACGTGCAGTGATGATGATCTGACGATTAAACGAAACTAAACTAAACTAATCAATTAAAGGATTTGCGCAATGAGTAGAGCGCTCGTCTATCTTCTCGGACCCACGAAGTTTCATTCTCACACTAGATGTTCCAAAATCACGAAAAGAATCACTAGGGCTGGAAAAGTAAAGTGACAGGCACTTTATACCCTCAGGTTTGCAAAAGCTATATAATATTGTACGAGGGGAAGTCAATAAGTAAGCCACAAAGTTATGTGAGATGGTAGGTAAATGTAGTTCGTGTTTTCTAAAAGTGTCATTAGGTGACAGCAATATCCAACTTTATATTTCCGTTCGCCAGGTGGCGCTATATGTCTCATGCGCATGTGCAGCGCATAAACAAAATGGCGACTGTACTTACGGAGAGTACAACCAAAGAGCAACGTGCTGTTGTGCGTTTTTGTGGGCAAAAGGACTGCCTGCAAAGGACATTCATAAGGAAATGCTTCCTGTTTATGCTGACAAATGTTTGTCCCGTAAAACGGTGCATAGTTGGTAGAAACATTTTCTCAAGGACGCTCTAAAATTGTTGATGAAATCCGATCTGGTCGTCCTGTTGAGATTGCAACAGAAGCATCAGTGCAGCGGGTGGAGGAGATGATTAGAGGTGACAGACGAGTAACGATAGACTGTGTAGCATCTGCAATAGGGTGCTCACATGGTTCAGCATACAGCATAATGCATGATCGATTGAAATTTAAGAAAGTGTGCTCAAGGTGGGTACCCAGACAATTAAAAGAGGAACACAAAATGAACCGATTTGGCCTGTCCTTGCATCATCTCTGTCTATACGAAGATGAAGGAGAAGAGATGCTGAACAGGATTGTTACTGGGGATGAATCATGGGTGCATCACTTCCAGCTCGAATCAAAGCGTGCTTCAATGCAGTGGAAACATCTTTCTTCGCCTTGTGTCCAAAAATTCAAGGTTACGCCATGAGCAGGGAAGGTTATGTTGACGGTGTTCTGGGATTGTCAGGAGTGCTTTTAACCAATTTCATGAAGAAAGGTGACAATGTGAATTCCGAATCGTACTGTGAAGTTCTATCGATGCTTCATGATGCAATTCGAAAAAACGTCCAGGGTTGCTGACTAGAGGAGTGTTGCTTCTTCATGACAATGCCAGACCACATACGGCTCGATTAACTCAGGAGAAATTAACCAACTAAGGTGGGAAGTTCTGGAACATCCACCTTACAGTCCCAACTTATCCCCTAGCGATTTCCACCTCTTTGGGCCACTGAAAACCCACCTTGGCGAAAGACATTTCGTGAATGACGCCGAAGTTGAATGTGAAGTGAAAACGTGGTTTAGAAAACAAGAGCCCGCTGTTCTATGCAGCCGGTTTGGGAGGATTGATAAAACGATGGGATAAGTGCATCAATGTTGGTGGAAATTATGTTGAGAAATAAAGGAACAATGTATGTATAAAAATAAACTGATTTCAAGTTATTATCATGTTTAGTTATTTTTCTACAGCCATTTGTGACTTACTTATTGACTTCCTCGTATTTATTTAAATCAATTACATCAGTTGCTAGAAATGCAACAGAAATGCAATATAAAACATTATGCTAACAATAGAATACAAAATATTAATATAATATTTAAAAAAAAAAAAAACTAAAATAAGTTAATGTATTTACTAAATCATAAACAAATTATATTTCCCTGTAATCTGTATGTCGTTGTATAAGTTCAGTTATATGGAAGGAAGAAGTAGATTAAAAACGAACTAAATCTCTAAGGACAGAAACAAAGTTCTTAAAATAAAATTAGTGAGATTACACGAAATATCCTGCTTTAACCGAATTTAAAATAATTTTCAAGTAAATATTTAACAATAGACAAAACTGAAATCAATATTTGCTTAAACTTTAAATAATTCGCAAATTAATTCCTTTTTATTTGATATGCTTTGACAAGAAAATGATGATAATATCTACTGCGTAATAAAAATCGATAACCAATTAAATTAATGCACCCAGGATTACAAAACTGATCAGTTTGAAATATTATGTAGTGTAAATAGCGAGATGAACGGTAGTGTTAATAGTTTTTACGTCGCTATATCTCTTTTTCAAACTAAATTATGTTTTGCACCGCGTTCATTTATTTTATTGGCATAGTATAGTATTTATTTTGATAAAGTTCATTCCCTTTACTGACCTATCATGTTATTTCTCTCTTCCGTAATTATTTCCCTTTATCCACCAGAGATAACAAAGGCAACGAGTGACACTATTTATAAAGCGCACACTGGGTCACCTTCTGGAAATCTCTTCTTATCCTGACGCTGTAAGGCAAACCAGGATTGGGGAAAAGCAAGAAAAGAAAATCACCTGTATTATATTTTCTTGACTAGAGTTCACATTTGCAGAGAATTCAATATTGACAAATATTAACCTTTTCTCTCTTCTTCTTCTTCTTCTTCTTCTTCTGCATTCTCACTAGATTGGGATTTCAGATTCTCTAATAAAGACAGCCGTCTGTCTCAGATTATCAGCCACGCCACACAGTTTGTCTTGGACACTAGTGTAAGTAGGCCACCTCTTTTTTCTCAAGTGTGCATACTGGGGGCAGTTCTGTAGGATATAATTCCTATGATTTCTGCTTCCCGTTTGTGCCGACCTCTTCCTGCAGTAAGTTTTGGCCACCCTCGTGATTTGTGGGCCTGACATTCTTACCGCGGGGCTAAATCTCAGAGGCAGATTGGCAACCGTAGAATCCGTTATCCCATTCCTCATTGTGAGGGTCGTTGCACCATGTTATGCGCCTTACGGCCTGGTGCATCCGTTTTCTGCAAGCATTTCTTTCG
Organism: Arion vulgaris; assembly: GCA_020796225.1. Classification (NCBI taxonomy): domain Eukaryota; kingdom Metazoa; phylum Mollusca; class Gastropoda; order Stylommatophora; family Arionidae; genus Arion; species Arion vulgaris. The sequence continues at coordinate 72,925,324 of CM036757.1, forward strand.
GGTTAGCATTCACTAGCGGACACATGCATCCGATTTCAGCCAAACCTCCTTAGTCGCCTCTTACGACATGCGTGGCAGGTAACAGTGGTTATATTCTTTACATCCCAAATTTGGGCCCCGGTAACCACTCGAGCGTTCTCTCTTCTAAATCGATATCCTAGTGCGCGGTATTTTTGAATTTCTGCAAAGCCTAAATACTGTTTCTTCTTCTTCTTTCTCGAATCCTGTATGCCTCACAGCGTCAGGTCAAGAAGAGATTTCTAAAACGGGCCCTAGTATGCGCTTCGTAGATAGTCTCTTTCGTCGCCTCTGTTATCTCTGAGGTCCATCTTTTGCGTGGCCGGCCTTTTGCTTTGTACCCATTGTATCGGAGCAGCATTGCTCTTTGGGGTGCACTGTCTGATGGTAATCTGCTTACGTGACCGAACCATTTAATTTGTTGTTTCTTGATGAAGTCTAGTACTGATGTTGTACCCACTTTTTTCCTGATGTCTTCATTTCTCAACCGGTCTCTTCTTGTTACACCCAGCATTCTGCTAGACACTTCATCTCTGTTGTGACTAGCTTTCTTCTATCGTTTGTTGTCAGCGTCCAGGTTTGGCACTGGTAACATAATGTGGGAGAAATACTGTTTAATTCAGTAAATATTTCAAAATAGTAAGTGTCCGGTGATTAAAAAAACATTACGGAGGAAAAGGTTAAACCAGCTAACTCTGTTTTCTTCTTCTTCTTTTTCTTAGCGTTCATTCTTGGCAGCCAATATTATCATTCTTATTGTGATATATAATTTGATCTTTGACACGACTGACGTTGAGCTCTTGTTCAAATTAGACCCTACCTATATGTATGGTACCATACACAGTGTCGGTCAGGGTTACCGTTTTTCTCTTACGGGAAGTGCTTTGAGACTCTCTCGATGACAATCAGTCCCTAACAATTCCCTTCATTCGTACAAGTTCTCTTTAACGATCCGTTTTTCGTATATTTTGGCTTGGATCTACGCCAAAGAGCTTTTTGTACTGCAACCTTTCTGAATACGTGCTGCGTTCCTTCTGCATCATATGACAACCACTCTTTAATGATCTTTTAATGTCGTATATGTTGGTTTGGATCTACGCCAAAGAGCACCTACTACTTTGCAAATGACTGGGTGAGGTCGTTCCGGTATAGGAACATTTATAACCCTTCTAGGACTGGTCATTGGAACGGTTACTTGCCGGCTGCTTTGTGTATTCATTGCTCTTTAACTTGTTTTAAGAGTTTATTTATTTATTTCGATTACAAGTAACCACAATGGCGAATTGATTGATGGATTGATTGATTGATTAATTGATTGATTGATATGACCATCCTCATTGCGCTTCGGTGAATAGCCATGTGTACTTCAATAGCATTCTTACGCAGAAAGATCTCAGCGGCAGTGCACGAACTCCACAGCACCAGCAACGGTCCCTGCGTAATTTAAAAGATGGTAAAAAAATTGTATAAATTTGTCATCCTTTTTCTTTCTAATGCACACAGACAAATAAAAGGGAGAAATCACGTGGTTTCCGTTTGGTTGCAACATTAGAGAATAAATATGCTATTTTTCAAACAATTGTTTCAAGAGTTTCAATTTGATTGAAGAGCTCGTCTCGTAATACAACTTTAGCTTGAGCTAATAATGACACTAATCTAATACTGAACTAAAAACAAAACATTAAGAGGGACTCTGTCTGAAACTATTTTCTTTGCTGGATTAATGTAGAATTTGTATAACAATTTTGAAAGATTATGACTTAGAATAGTAGAAAAATTAGAAAAAAAAAGTCAACGTTGCCATGGAAACAATAAAATGGCCGGTCACAAATTTCAATCCTAAGACTCTGAAGTTAATGAATATAATTAATTCTGTTTTCACTCTAAGTGCAATTGTAATATCTAAAATTACAGATCTTTAGGATATATTAAAATTACATTTTTATGAATTTTTGTGAAACTCTCCAAAACAGCTTTTGACCACATTTGAGAATTTGCAAAAATTTATAAAAATTAAATATTTAATATATCCTAAAAATCATTGTAATATTTGTAGATTACAATTGCATATAGAGTGAAAACAGAATCGTTTACATCCATTAGATTCAGAGCCTTAGGGATTTGAAATTTTGTTTAGCCATTTATTTTTCATGGCAACACTTGACATTTTTTTACTAATTTTCTACTATCTAAGTCTACTCTTTCAAAATGTATACAATTTTATATTAATATGAAAACAACGAAAATAGATTCTTGATTTCAAGACCCGAATCCCCTTAATAGAGACTTCATTCAGAAATAAGCAACGGAAATAACCTATAACTATTGTTGTTAAATTAAGAAACATTGTAGTTATCTCCTCTTTTTCAAAACAAAGGAAAAGTCTTTGATATGGAAGACGATCGGTCACGTTCCCAGATGACCATGTTACTTATCATTATTTATGGCCTCAAAACGATGCACTTGTTCTATAATTATAGCTAAGGTAAGAACATCTCATATCATCATCATCAGTTCTCGTGGAGACCAAGGGAATATGAGGCAAAGCAAAACGTCCATTCAATATTATCACTATGGCTGGATCGTCAATCAATAATGTCAAAATGTTTGCAGCTTGATATGGACCAGAAGGGTAGGAGGAGGAGGGTCTTTAAAAGCCAATCGTAGCACACTGGAATCAGCTTGGCACTTCCTAAAGCATGGAATGGAACATTCAGAGCTAACCATTATCATACTGACCCACCCACTGGATCAGTATAAATAATAAAAAGTTATGTTTTCAGTTGATGATTTTAGCTTTGTTTTCGATGGGGAATTGTAGCCATGCTTACCTCTAAGTCAACTTACGATATGGAGAGTGACAGTGTTACTCTTTGCTCTCCGAAATCACACGGTATGTTCTATGTGTCACTAATATTGTAATCAAAATTTCCTTAGACTTATATCTAAAGTGTATGAAGGTTAATCATTGACTTCACTGCACAAGTTTTACAAATATGACTACGACGATTTCAGCAGAATTGACGCACCATCTGCAGAAGTGTTGACAAGCACGGACTCTGAGCAACAATTCTTGAATCTCATGAAAAATTGCGAGTATGACACTGACCGTTCAAACCCGCAGCCTTCAGAACGACAGGCAAACGTCATAAGCATTTCGACATAGAGATCCCAACTCCCCACTTAGATATATGTAAGCATTTCGACATAGAGATCCCAACTCCCCACTTAGATATATGTAAGCATTTCGACATAGAGATCCCAACTCCCCACTTAGATATATGTAAGCATTTCGACATAGAGATCCCAACTCCCAACTTAGATATATGTAAGCATTTCGACATAGAGATCCCAACTCCCCACTTAGATATATGTAAGCATTTCGACATAGAGATCCCAACTCCCAACTTAGATATATGTAAGCATTTCGACATAGAGATCCCAACTCCCAACTTAGATATATGTAAGCATTTCGACATAGAGATCCCAACTCCCAACTTAGATATATGTAAGCATTTCGACATAGAGATCCCAACTCCCTACTTAGATATATGTAAGCATTTCGACATAGAGATCCCAACTCCCCACTTAGATATATGTAAGCATTTCGACATAGAGATCCCAACTCCCCACTTAGATATATGTAAGCATTTCGACATAGAGATCCCAACTCCCAACTTAGATATATGTAAGCATTTCGACATAGAGATCCCAACTCCCAACTTAGATATATGTAAGCATTTCGACATAGAGATCCCAACTCCCCACTTAGATATATGTAAGCATTTCGACATAGAGATCCCAACTCCCAACTTAGATATATGTAAGCATTTCGACATAGAGATCCCAACTCCCAACTTAGATATATGTAAGCATTTCGACATAGAGATCCCAACTCCCTACTTAGATATATGTAAGCATTTCGACATAGAGATCCCAACTCCCAACTTAGATATATGTAAGCATTTCGACATAGAGATCCCAACTCCCAACTTAGATATATGTAAGCATTTCGACATAGAGATCCCAACTCCCAACTTAGATATATGTAACATTTCGACAAGATCCCAACTCCCCACTTAGATATATGTAAGCATTTCGACATAGAGATCCCAACTCCCACTTAGATATAGTAAGCATTTGACATAGAATCCAACTCCCACTTAGATATATGTAAGCATTTCGACATAGAGATCCCAACTCCCAACTTAGATATATGTAAGCATTTCGACATAGAGATCCCAACTCCCAACTTAGATATATGTAAGCATTTCGACATAGAGATCCCAACTCCCAACTTAGATATATGTAAGCATTTCGACATAGAGATCCCAACTCCCCACTTAGATATATGTAAGCATTTCGACATAGAGATCCCAACTCCCTACTTAGATATATGTAAGCATTTCGACATGAATCCCTCCCCCTCCCTCCCCATCCCTCCCCACTTAGATATATGTTATTAAAATGTATTACTTACACTTATATTCTCCGTGAAAAGATCATTCTTATGTTTTTATGTGTTATGTTCATTTGCCTTTTCACTGTCATTACCAAAAATAAAATACCTGTTCTCAGTTTGAACTAGAATGGTTTACCATGAATGGCTAGAACAGTTCTCCGATGAACAGAGGATGGGAAAGAAGGCCTGGACGTTCAAATAAAACATGGAGAAGAACTGTTGAAGTAGTGCTCAATGATTGTGGTCTCACATGAGAAACTATTATTAGAAAGACGACTAGACAACAAGGCAACACTCTTGTGGAAGCCTTATATGTCAAACGGGACATAAAGAAGATTTAGATAGATGGATACCACAAATGCTACTGATTACACAATTCTTTTATCATAACTTTTTTCCATCTTTTTTTCCCATCACACAAACGTTAAATGCATATATTGTTTGCTCTAGGTTTCATGTTAATATATCTCATATAATGGGATATTTAGTTTTAATATATTCGTTTTAATGTATGGCTGATAAACAACATACTATACAGACAAATTAGATACTTTGGTCATACTAAGCGTTACGATTGCCTGGAGAGAGCAATATTAGAGAGCAGGGTCCCAGGACGCAGAAGAAGAAGATGGTTACATGATATTAAAGAAACCATGAATATGACCATCAACGAAGTGGGTGAACTGCCTAGAGACAGAGTGAATTTCAGATGCGTTGCAATGAGAACAGCGTCCTATAAAGGATACGCACCTTGATGATGATGATGATATTCGTTTTAATATTTATTTTTCTTTCTTTTGCCGTCACACTGCTACCGGGTTGTTGCTCAGTGTCGTGGTTTTTTTCTGTTTCTGTCTTGTGCTGCTCTAGTGGCGTGGGTAATAGCTATTTTAACTTGTTGACAATATTCTGCTATGCTTAAATACTTATAGGCACTATAAAAATCTTGATAGGTTTAGTGCAAAGAGAAAAACATTTATGATAGCAACCACTATAGTGATTGGTGGTGTGATTGGTGTTCTTTTGTACACCACTATAATGGTCAATGGTAAGAGTTCAATAGAAGAGGCTTAATGAGGAATCCCATCACCCAGTATGCAGACCCAAGAAGAAAGAGGCGACCCACTTACACCAGCGTCCAAAACAAACTGTATGGCGTGGTTAACAATCTGAGGCAAATGGCGGCCTTACTTAGAGAATCCGAAATCTCAATCTAGTTAGAACGCAGAAGAAAAAGAAGAAGAGGAAGAAAAAAAATGTAACAAGCAAACATGTATTTCAAGATATCAGCTTTTTTAAAATAGGTTCTTCTTCTTCTTTTGTCGTCACACTGTTACCGGGTCGTACCTCAGTGTCTTGGTTTTCTGTTTTTGTCTTGCGCTGTTCTGGTGGCTTGGATGATTGTTATTTTTGCTCTTTGACAGGATTCTGCTACGAAATCTAACCATCTTTTTCGTGGTCTTCATCTCGCCTTCTTTCCTGATATTCTGTTGTAGAAGACTTTGTATACTGTGGAGTTTGGATGCATTCTTATTAAGTGGCCAAACCACTTCGTTCTTTGTTTCTCAATGTAATTCAAAATAGGTTTACTAAAGCAAAAGACACAAGAATAGTTATCTAAAAAACAACGTATCGACCGATAAGTCTTTGTCAAAGTACGGCAACACACACATAAAATGAAAAATCAAGTACAGACATTAGAATATTAGAATCATCTTTATTTAATCTGATTTGTTTTATAGAACATAGTAACAACTAGATGGTCAACATTGTGATGTTCAAAAACATCCTGATTAGCATAAGTCTAATGGAATTTTGTTTCATACAATGAAGTATGTTGGGGAATATGGTGTTAGATCCGTACTTTTCATTGACCGTCGGCACATAATTGGTGAAGTGGTCAACATCACGTCGGTCGCCTTTACTTGTCAGTGCTTTTCATTGACCGATGTGGTCAACATCACGCCGGTCGCCTTACTTCTCAGTGCTTTTCATTGACCGATGGCCGATGTGGTCAACATCACGCCGGTCGCCTTACTAATCAGTGCTTTTCATTGACCGATGGCCGATGTGGTCAACATCTCGCCGGTCGCCTTACTTATCAGTGCTTTTCATTGACCGATGGCCGATGTGGTCAACATCACGCCGGTCGCCTTACTAATCAGTGCTTTTCATTGACCGATGTGGTCAACATCACGCCGGTCGCCTTACTTATCAGTGCTTTTCATTGACCGATGGCCGATGTGGTCAACATCACGCCGGTCGCCTTACTTCTCAGTGCTTTTCATTGACCGATGGCCGATGTGGTCAACATCACGCCGGTCGCCTTACTAATCAGTGCTTTTCATTGACCGATGTGGTCAACATCACGCCGGTCGCCTTACTTATCAGTGCTTTTCATTGACCGATGGCCGATGTGGTCAACATCACGCCGGTCGCCTTACTTCTCAGTGCTTTTCATTGACCGATGGCCGATGTGGTCAACATCACGCCGGTCGCCTTACTTCTCAGTGCTTTTCATTGACCGATGGCCGATGTGGTCAACATCACGCCGGTCGCCTTACTTCTCAGTGCTTTTCATTGACCGATGGCCGATGTGGTCAACATCACGCCGGTCGCCTTACTTCTCAGTGCTTTTCATTGACCGATGGCCGATGTGGTCAACATCACGCCGGTCGCCTTACTTCTCAGTGCTTTTCATTGACCGATGGCCGATGTGGTCAACATCACGCCGGTCGCCTTACTAATCAGTGCTTTTCATTGACCGATGGCCGATGTGGTCAACATCACGCCGGTCGCCTTACTAATCAGTGCTTTTCTGGTACCCATTTCAGGTTGTGTCAACCTAAGAGCCGTTACCGTCTGAAAAATACTCCACGCCCACTTTGAAACTGAACCTGGACTACGAGCTTAAGAAGCGAGTGTACTAACAACTAATCTACCGCGATTCTCAAAGAGTCAAACAGGCAGAGACTTCACTGCATCAGGTTTCACCATATTGCTCGGTCCCTCTTCTCAGAAATTACACGCCAGCAGTCGATAGCTGTGCAAAAGGGTTTGAACCGTGTAGCTCTAGTCTATCTTACGTTCGAGACGGTCCTAAATCGAACTCACAATCTTCAGAACACAAGACAATCTTAACCACTGTGGTAGAAACATTATTTGATATTCCAATCTAAATATCAATATTAAACACAACTGGTCTGATAAGAAATTTATAAAAATTGTTCTACTTCTTCTTCTTCTTCGAGCGCTCCAAATTACTTGTTAAACCACTCTTTGTGATGTATATGTGATCTGAGCCTAAGAACGAACGTACGTTGTGCCAGTTAATCGCCTACAAGTAGCCCAGCACATCCGATTTCTGCGACTCGTTTTATTTACTAGGGTAGCTTCCCTAGTAAAACAGAAAAAAGAAAGAACAATGATGTCCTGAAAGAACTGAATGTTAAAGACAATTGGCTGATAAACAATATACTAGACAGCAAAATTACATACTTTGGTCACATCAAGCCTGGGGAGAACAATATTAAAGAGCAGGGTACCAGGACGCAGAGGCAGACCAAGAAGAAGACGGCTACAAGATTAAGAAACCATGAATATGACCATCGACGAAGTGGGTGAACTGGCTAGAGACAGAGTGAATTTCAGATGCGCTGCAAAGAAGCAACGTCATATAAAGGGCATGCACCTTGATGAGCTTCCCTAGATCATCCATCAATCGCCTCTTACGACATGCCTTGTAGGTCGCAGTGGTACTATTCTTTGCTTCTCTTGCGAGCCCCGGCACCACTCGGGAGGTTCTACATCTGAAGCAGTAAATAAATAATCAGAAAGCACTAAAGGAATGGAAATTAGTCTTTGATAAAACAAGTATAAGTAGGACAAACTTGCATGCAAACTTAACCGTGATAAAGTAGCCAAAAATGTAAAATTAAACTTTTAGACAGCTAATGAAAATAATACCAGGATTATCAAATATATTTCTGTCATGATAAAGATCGTATAGTAGAAACGTTGATTCTTTTACAAAATTGATTTAGTTCTTTTGTTTGCTTTGCAATCTCAAGTTGTATACAGCTGCCTACAGTAAATAATTTTTATATGAAAGGAAAATCATGGTATATCCTTTATAGGACGTCACCATTAACCACAGTAAACGAGTCGTTGCTTTTTCTAGGCACCACTTATACGTTAAGTAGTTTGACATTGCTTTATGAACGGTGCTGTCTAATTTTATCGATCGTAAAAATCCACGGGAACAAATTTGATGCCAAATTGCCCGCCACTGTGTTTGAACCAGGTACTCCTGGATTGTGATCGAGCTAACTAGAGCTAAACTACACACGACGACACTCTTTATATAATACATCAAAACAACTTAGTAATATTGAAACATACAAGGCAAACTTAACATTTACAAGTCATAAATAATGTATGTAAAAATACATTGTTTTAAAGAAAGACCTAACTTTCATTACTTCTGAATTTGTCCCATTTTATGTTCATTATTTTCACATGCATCTATTTTCAAATGCATTGAATTTATTTTCTATGTCTTTAGTAATTGTACAGCTCCAGATGGAATGTTTCTTTTTATATTTCATGTATTTTATTCTTATTTCTGTGTTCAGTTCCATTCCAGTGCTTTCTGCATTAATACAGTCAAGCGTTTCGGCCGTCATCACTATTACTTATACTTGCGCTTGAGTCATTCTCTCCTCCAGTTCGTATAATTGATCTGCAGGGCCTCACAAGCAGTCCTTGAAGTTTCTACATTGTTTGGGCTTTCATGATTTCTTTACATTGTTTTTTCAGTAACTTTGAAGAGAAATGTACTGGGGGGAAAATCTAGACATCATGATGGAATATGGACAGAAAGATCTAGATCATAGACAGTAATATTCAGCAATAAAAATAAATATACTGTAGTCAAATGCACAAGGATGCAATGATTTCTTCTTCACATTTCAACTTTCAACGGAGCACAGGTCTTCAACAAACTTCTTCCAGCTCTTCCTCTCTCTTGCCATTCCTTCCAATTCTTTCCATGTTTTACTTATCCATTTAATATCAGCCTCCAGCTCTCTTCTCCAGGTCTGTCTAAGGCTTCCTCTACCCCTCTTTCCCTGCGGGTTCCCAAACAGTGCCTGCCTTGCAATGCTTCCGGTCGGTATTCTCAATGTATGTCCTATCCATCGCCAGCGTCTCTTCCTGAGCTCTTTCTCCAATGCTACCTGCTATGTTCTTTCTCTGAGTATGCAATGATTTACCAACTAAATTAATCTATACGGAACAATAATAAATATCTTGTATAACTAAAACTACAAACATTTCTATCCGTTTACCTCTGGTGGAAATATGATTCTCGAGTTATGATACTCAGATGATACAGTTCTCCTTTCAAATATTGTCACGAGATTGGAAACAGTTAATTTTGTTTGTTAAAAACACAATAAGGACCTCAACCTTTACTAAATACAAAGAATAACTACGGTTATGTCCCCTGGCAAAACAAAATGTCAAATCAAAATTTTAAAAAATGAAAACAATGAAACATGTTTACAGTGTTGAATATCTCTAATTAATTAATCACTGTAATTAGCAACAATGGTGATTGCGCACACAAAAATACCAGAAGAAGACTAATCATAGCATTTCACAGGGTGGTTAGTATGAATACTTTATGGTATAACATTAGCAAACTTACAAAAGTAAAACTTCTGAGGGCATGTATCTTTTTTTTTTCCTGAAGCAACATATGGATGCGAATTATGGACAATAACACAAAATTTCACAACAAAATCGAATCTTTTGAAACAAATTGCTGCAGCAAAGTTTATAGAACAACCTTAACAAAGACGAAGGAAAATATTGACATTCTGCAAGATCATAAATAAATATTGGCTCTCAAACAATAACGTCATGAAAACTGAAATATTTTGGTCCCATTTAACTTTACAATAGTTTAGATAGAACGATAATGGAAGACATTGTTTATAGAAGAAGAGGCAGGGGATGATCAAGACAGTTGTGGCAACAAAGAAAACGTTACAGAAGTTTTGAAAATGACGATGGAGATGTGGGAGAAATCTCTAGAACCCTAGATTAACATTACGTAAAGGTGCAGAATATTTTGAAAAGAGACTTAATAAGAATGAGCTGGAAGGGATGAGAGACAAGCCCAAACTCAGAAATTGTCACAGTAAAACACTTGTCAATTCACTGTCTGTAAAAACGAATAAATGTCACACATATATACAGTGGCGGCTCGTGATCATTTTTCTTGGTGGGGCCTGGCAAAAATTTCGTAAATATCGAAGTTTTTGGAGTATTTACTATTATTTGTCTAAAATAATAAGTAAACATTCCCAGAATTTTTGGTGGGGTCGGGCCCCACTGGCCCTTAATGACGAGCCGCCCTGCATATATATATATATCAGACACAAGACATAAACATTTGCAATTCTTGGTGGGGCCGGGCAAAAATTTTGTAAATATCGAAGTTTTTGGAGTATTTACTATTATTTGTCTAAAATAATAAGTACACATTCCCATAATTTTTGGTGGGGCCGGGCCCCACTGGCCCTTAATGACGAGCCGCCCTGCATATATATATATATATATATATATATATATATCAGACACAAGACATAAACATTTGCAATTCTACTGCTGTAGATATAAAACATAATTAGTTGCAATAACTGATTTAAGACAACAAGTTGCTAAACTTGATGGTACACATTTACATTAATTTACTCCAGTCAAAAGTTGCAATACTTGATTTAAGACACAGTTGCAATAATTTCCTTAAGACACACAATTGCAATACAAGACTTACAACATAACTCTGTAGTATCATTAAGATGTACATAATCAGAAAGTTCACTGAACAATTAACATATATTTCATTTTCAATCTCATTATTTGTTGGTGAAGACTGAACACATAAAAACCGTTGGAATATATTGTGAATTCAACTTTGTTATTCAATAGAGAATGTCTGTCATGATTTTGAGGGTATGCTAACATTCACAGAATGTACACACTAGGGATGTGTTATTCACACATTTGCATACAATAATCCAAGTGTTTTATGAAAAAAAACATACACATGATTTTTTAATCAACAATAAAAAATATATTTGCCTGTTTGTCATATGACAAGAAACTTGGAAAGCTGCTGACAGTGAACAATTCATTAGAAAATTTGTTAAAATATTCTTATGAAATATTTTCACCGTCTTCTAGATATACATCGGGGACCTTCACCAGTACTATGGAGTTCGTGTACTGTGCTGGGATCTTCCTGTGTAAGAAAGAGATCAGAGCACACATTGTTACTCACTGAAGTGCAATGATAATGGTCTAAAGCCAAAGGATTGACTTCATAGCACTGGGTTTTACCCCATATGGCTTGGTCCCTCTGTGCAGAAATGGCACGCCATCTGCCGAGGGTATTGCACAAAGCACAAAATCTGCAGCTCTGGCAAAAATCCTAAGGGGTTCTGAAAAAAAAAACCACTTCTGAACAGAGCGCAAATGGTCCAGATTCGAATCAAGAACCTTCGGAAGGTAAGACATGGGCTTATCCACTTAGCTACAGAGACCCTTATCAATCAAGACCTTTAGATAATGGATAAGAACCCACAAACAGAGAACAGTTTGTCTTTGATAGGTCCAGTTGGTAGCAGACTCTTACCACTGGTGTGAGACATGGTAAAATCAGACACAGACAACTGTATGATATGATGCTTCAATATTATATATGATGCATAAATGAAACAATAACTCTTACAAAATTCCTGTCCTGGACTTTGGGTGATTGAACAAAGAAAGGTATATACAGTATTACATAAATAATGAAAAATTAATGATTAAATATGAAAATAAACAGTACTTGGCATTTCGGTACTAGACCTTTATCAAGATATCAAATATACAAAGAATCTTAGATTAACTCATGTTTGGACTTTACAATTCATTGTTTCTATAGACCATCATCAGACAACCTAAATTAGGATTTCAATTTTTGAATTCTTATATTATTCTTCACATATATTTCATATATATATTATATACAAATGCTACATCAGTATCTTATGAAGTAGCTGCAATTTATTGTTACAGAATGTAATCTTCCAACAATGTTCATAATGTGGACAAGATCAAGTATGTACAAGTCTATGCTCTACACAAATTAATATTAAATGTCAGTAAAGTCTATTTTTAAAACAAAATGAAAGTGTCTAACTGCAGTAAAAACAAAATGGGACCAAAAACATTATCAGTTACAATTTAAAACTGTTTCTTTTCTTCTTTCTTTTTCTTAGTTAAAGAAGTTTTTGTGTGTTTATAAGTAATCACGTCCATTGTTCTTGTTTTTATTGTTGATGCTTTTACATGACATTATTACAAGTTTATTGTTTATTATGTACAAAATTGTACAATATGTATGCACCAAACAGCAAAATATGAAAATAAGAAGCACGATAGTTTACAAAGTACAACCAAAAATGAAACATAAATGTTAGCAAAAGTCAGTATGAAATAGATTATTTACACACTAAAAGCATACAAAAATGTCAATATAATTATGAGGCCAATTTAGTTGATTTCTTCAAAATGACATTCTCACATCTTAATAATACTTTTAAACTATTTTCTTTTAAATTGTTTCCCATGGGCACAAGTTGTGTTATTTAGTTAAGCAAATCTTATTTATTATTGAACTTGCTCAGCTTTCAGAAAAGGCAGAAATTCACTTGCAGTAGATTCCATCTCACTGTGGCATTGCAGGCAATGAAAGTGCTGCTGTCTTGGCTAAGAAGGGCGGTGCCAAAGATCAAATTTACCAAACCTTGCCATTTCAGGAGATCATAGCCCTCAAACTGAGAAAATCTGCAGTAGTCTGGAAGACAAACGCTGATATGATTATGGAAAATACTTCTTCAAAGACCTAAGCAGAATGGACCAAGTCATTATATTTGCCCAACGGACCAGACACCGCAGATTCAACAAACACTTATATGGACTAGGAATAAGTCAAACAGTTCTCTGCCAGTGTCAACATTTGGAACAGACACCGGAGCATGTCTTGCAAGAATGTCCTCTCCTGGGTGAGTTGAGAAGCAACATGTAGCCACACCCAGTTGACATAAAAACAAAGATTTGGGGAAACCTGGCAGACCTGAAGCTGACTGCTCAGTTTGTGGTCCAAATTAAACTAAGTGCATGACCATAGATCACTAAAAAAGAAACTATAAATTTCCCTCGTGGTACACTGTCCTTGCATTCCATTTTCTATACTTTTAGATGTCTTTTTTTTAGATAGATGTTCTCAGACTGTGGTCTTTTGATTGCATTTAGACTACAATCGTCATTATGCTCCTTCTTACTCTCTAGTTGTGACATTTTTTTCCCACAGTCGTCTCCAGAAGACTATGTCACTTGGATCACTGATCTTCATTACGTGGGCTCCTATCATAGTTCTACCAAAAGTTCATTAACAAGTAATGAAAACAAAAGACCAAACTTCATCAAGAAAAAACAAATTAAATGATTGCGCCACATAAGCAGATTACCAACAGACAGTGAGCCTCAAAGAGCAATGTTACTACAAAACAGTGGATACAAAACAAAAAGGTCCTCCATGCAAAAGGTGAATCTTAGAGATAACAAAAACAATGAAAAACACTATTTATAAAGTGCACATAAATGACTGTTCTAGAAATCTCTTCTTATCCTGATGCTGTGAGGGAAAACAGGATTAGAGTAAAGAAGTTGAAAGAAGACAACAAAAGAGCAAAATTATGGTAAATTGGAAAGACATATTCAGAAAGCCGATGAACTTATCTATTTAAAAAATAAATATTCCATATTATTTATAAAACATTATGAACTACTGACATGACCAGCTTGCACTATTAGCCAATGAACTGCAGCTATAATGTACCGGATATTAGACAATATATAAAGAACTAGATATACCAACTCAGATAGTCACATAAGATTATATATGTTCATGTTTTTTCTTGTCTAGTTTATTCTATTCATTTGTTACAAAAAGGCATGACTTATAAAGATCTGGATGTTGTTGGAGGCATTGCGAAGGAGATCCGAGCACATATGGACATGTTCGGTGTGCAATGAAGATATATGAAACTGAATCACTAATAAATCACCATAATGTAGACAAGATCAAATCTGTGCACTCAATTTCTATATTTACTACATATTTTCACACCTGATCTATTTCATTTAGATGATAGCTGCCAACATAACATGACATGCATAATGTGACAATTTTTAATTTGGCTTGAATATAGCATGATGATTGTCAAAATTTTATGACAAATTCTAATATAGACTAGCGAGATTTGTTTATGTTGAAATCAATACAATGTAGCAAATTCAAATTTGTGCACTCAATACACTCAAATAATATATTCGATACACTACAATAATATATTCGATACACTACAATAGTATACTTGATACTCAAGAATAAATGTGCAAATGTCTTGCCAGTTTCAAGAGACTACTGTCAATGGTCAAAGCAAATACAAATAAGCATGTTGTCTACGTTACAGTTCAACAAGAATTAAGTGCTATATACACTGCTAACTGAGATTTCAAATCCAGACTGCACTAAAAGCTACTTAGAGTTATAATTTCATGAATTTTTGGTTTTAAGATCACTGTATTTCTTTTTTTCCAATCCAGAAGCACTTGAGCTTTTCAGCTCTTCGGCTCGGTGCCATGGACATCGTAACCCTTCAGTTCGGTGCCACGAACACCGTAAATCTGGGGAATCTGTGGCTTTTCTGCCATCCTGCGGAATTGAACCCGCACACACAGAGGATAGTCACCCGTAGTCCAACGCGTTACTTACACGCTGGACAGATGGGCCACTGTATTTCTTGAGAATGAGTGATGACATCGAGAACAAAAATAATTGAAATAGATAACTGAAATGATATGATTGATGTGATTGATATGATTGATGTGATTCTTGTAAAATATTTATACTGTCTGTGTTGCCACTTTTTATGAAGGTGTAGGATAGGGGGGACATAATTTTTATGACGGTGTAGGATAGGGTAAGCCTGAGGAATTTAATGGTCACATGACTAGTGCAGACTTCATTAAAATTTTCAGGTTAAGATTTTTTCTTTATGCCTCAGACAGAAAACTCCTTGGCCTTACTGGGGATTGAGCCTGGGTCTCCTGTATGGAAGCCTGCACACTAATCCATTCGGCAAGATGCTCCTCATTATAACTATTTCAACTCCACACAAAAAACCTGCTATGAACAGTACAGAGCTACATGTCCTATTATTTTAAAGCATTGTTTGATGGTTACAAAAAAATGTGTAAAATAATCAAAAATAGTGATGAATGTACATTATCTTTTCTCATCAGAGAAATTGAGCATTACAATAATATTCAAATCATAAACACTAATTGTCAATAACGTTTTATACAAGCAGATTATGGTTGTGTATCTCTTTTGTTTCCTTTTTTCAGTCATTTTCATTAATTTGGTATATATGTATTATTTAATTTAGTGTATCATCAATAATATTTAATAAGTGTTATAACAATGAATGATATAGTATTTAAATTAAGCAATCTTCATAAATTCCATTCAGTCACCTTGGTTTTGTGCGTTTTCTTTAACTCTTTGAGTTGCCTATTCTAAGCATTCCCTAAAATTGTGTGTGTTTTCTTAATTATATGAATTCCTTTTCATTTTGTGTGTTTGCTTTAATGTGTGATTATCTTTAATTATGGGGGTCTTATTTAAATGTATGTGTTCATTTTGAATTCCCGGATTTCTCCGCTACCAATTCCACATACCAGAACATACTAACAAAGTATCCTTTGGGTTGAATGAGCCTTCAAGAGTGGTTACCAAATTTTCTTTTATATTTTAACTTACTATTGCTGAGCCTTCTCATTAGCCATTAAAAATTATCTTTGCTTGGTTTCATTCTGTTGCGTTGTTTAAAATATAAGTGTTTACATGAAAAGGATTTTCCGATTTCTTAAAATAGATACAGCTTCCTACTTTCCAGTCAGAACAATAATATAGATGTCACGATTTTTCCCATTTTTATTTTAACAATATGCTATTATTTCTGTAATGCTTGTTAGCTTTGCTAAATAGTGTATATCAAAATTATCTTCTTCTTTCTTTATTTAATCCAGTTTTGTCTTACACTTACAGTGTCAGGACAAGAAACGATTCTCTTGTCACTATATATTATATAAGAATAACAAAAGTGAAACAATTGCTCAGCTGTACAATAAATACATGTTTTTAAATGTGCATTTTTTTGCATTACATATGATGTTTGTATTAATTCTTCTGACACTGAACCAACAGTAACGCAGAAAATCAAAAAAATAGTTAGATAGGGTACAATACAATTTGAATTTTATTATTATAGTTCCTCCTTGGTCAGTATTAAAGGGGGACATATTTAATTATATGCATACGTCATCTAACATTCTATAAAATCTGACTAAAGATGGTTGAATGTTTGGCTAGCACCTACACCACAATAAAATAAATTGCTAGAGGTACCAGCACTCTAGGAATAAGATTGCATGCTTTGTGGAGACATTCTTGAAAGAAGATAATTGTAGCGATGACACCATGCTTCTATTGGAAAAAACAAAAAATAAGGATAACTTCTCTTTTACAAATCAATTGCTATATATAACAATAATACAAGTCAAATGCTGTAATGATTAGTTGATAGACATAAAAATCACTTTAAAAAAAACGCCTATTACTGACTGTAATGCCGCTTTTTAACGCGGTGCAGAACAGGGATGATCTATGCCTGTGCAATTTGATGGCCTTATGGCTAGAGCAGTCGCTGCAAAACCGTTCAAGTTAGGATTTTCTTTATACCTCTGACAGAACAAAAATCCTTGGTCTCCTGTATGGGAGCCTGCGCTCTAATTCATTTGGCCAGTCACTCCACAAAAACTTTAAAGACACTTGTAAAGTGTCTCTAAAATGCTTCTGTATATACATCACATGATAGGAATCTCTTTAACAAAATCGTCAAATGTGTCGCTGTAACAACACATGAGGAATTCATATAGCTAAGACTCTTACTGCTAAGCTGTCGAGAAAATGAACTGCAAAAAGACAGAAGACACAACAACCACATGTCAAACTTTGATCGTGGATCTTGACATGTGGTAGGGATTTTTTCCCAGAATTTGACTCTACAGCCACCACCAAACACACCAGAGAGTCGCAGCAACACACATGTGAGACTGTTGTCCACATTGCTTGCGATAGACGGCTATTATTATATATACACAACAATATTACAATTCACACAAATACTATATATATATATATATATATATATATATATATATATATATATATATATATATATATACATACATATACATATATACAAGTCGAATGCAGCTTGATAAAAAAATAAAGAATTGTAAATAGATATGCTATTGACAACAATAATCACCATTAGATGCAAATAGATGAGTTGATAGATGATGGTCTTTGTTTGTTGACTTGGTACTGGAAAAAGACATTTATTACTGAATAGTTCTTTCTTTTGGTGCAATAAATTTGTCAGAATGTACTTTCTTTTTGTTTGTGATTAGTGAATGATAAACAAAGTTAGTCAAAAGTAAGCGGGTCTCTGGCGTAGAGGTTAGGGTCTTTCATGTTAAAGGTACTCAGTTTGCTCCATCGTGGAGTCATCTGGATATTTTTCCAGAGATACCTGATCTCAGTGTAGGTGAGATCAAGTTTCTAGTCCTATTGGAACACGTACAAACAAAGTACTATAGTTTTACAAAATACAGAAACAGTGACGATAAACAGCGACGTTTCGACCAACGTTTCACTATTTACCAAGTTTTACTGCAGTTTTCCCCCTATTTCGATAGTCCTATTGGAGACATGATGAAACATAGGTCCCGTGTTCAAGTTTAGCACGTAAAAGAATCCATAGCATTTCAGAATTGAGAAGGGCAGGCTGGATAGCTGTTGGTCTGGCACAATTCATTAGAAAAAAATGTGTTAAATAAAATTCCTACAAAATATTTTCACTATCTTCTAAATTACATCAGGGACCATAATGCACTGCTACTGAGATCTTCCTGTGTAAGAAAGAAATTGGAGCACACATAGTTACTCCCCGAAGCACAATGATGATGGTCCTATCAATCAAACCAAGTTAGTGACTTGTCAATGATAAACAAAGTTATTGTGAATCACATTTACATAAACACAGTAACTTACACAGTTAATATATGTCAAGCATTTATGAATAAAACAATGAAAAAGAAAACAGTAACTGAAATGAAAATCGTGGCACATATCCTAAAGGACGTAGCCATCAACCACAGTAAACGAGTCGTTGATTTTCTGGGCACCACTTATATGTTCAGTAATTTGTCACTGCTTTCTGAACAGTGAGGTCTACTTTTACCTTTTGTAAAAATCCCATGGAAATGAATTTGCTTCCAAACTTGCCCACTGTGGGGTTTGAACCAGGTACGCTAGGGTTCGTGATTGCGCTCACTACCGCTTGAACTACAGCCGCACACAAAATAGTAACTAGTCTACACAAATAATGTATGGTTCAAGGATAAAGAAGATCTAAAATAAATATACACTAAATCTTGAATAATAAAAATCTCATATATCATCCAAATATCACCATTCAAATATCTTCTTATTTGTTACCTCATATAAACAAATACATTGACATCAATTTTTCTAATATGGTGTCCATTCTCATACTTTTCTTATAAATTTGATAATAAGTCTCACATTTCTATTTTCCGTAAGATTTTCTTTCAGAGAGGCTTGAGATGGCAGTCACCATTTTCAAGTTCTTCCATGTGGATCCGAAAATTTTGAATCTGTTCCACCCGAGCGGTTACCGGAGCCCAAATTTGGGGTATAAAGAATAGAACCACTGTTACCTGCCATGCATGTCATAAGAGGCGACTAAGGAGGTTTGGCTGAAATCGGATGCACATGTCCTAAATGTGTAGAAGTCTATGCATTTAGGGGCCTACCAAACCAATGTGCAACGTATACACGTTCTTGACAAAGATCAAACATATCACAGAGTGATAAAATTGGTCGTAAAGAACAAACACAAAGAAGAAGAAGAATCTGTTCTACAGTTTGGTTGTTGTTCCTATATACCCTGGTATCTGTTTGTATTTATTTAACAACAGTCTTTCTTATCTTTAGAATTTAAATTAGATGTGGCAAATCTTGAACACCAGAACAGTAAAACCTACAGTTTGTACATAAGATTTTAGTTTGTACCTGGCAAATCAGAACAGTAAGAATTGTTGGGTTGCATAAATGAATGTGTCTGACTCAGATGTAAGTGACTTAACTGTGGAAGGAACCGATGATGTAGATATTGGTGAGGAAACAGTCTGTGAGTTTGTTTTCAGTATTAAATGTTTGTCTTATGTTGGGTAACATACGAATTATGTGGTACTATCTGTAGTGACAGATTTATCCCTGTTGAACCAACAGACCAATCTTGGACTTTGCAACATTATAAATTGTAGTAATAGTAAATTGCTGGAGAACTGGTTGGTATTATACATTAATTCTTCAGCATTTGTATCTATTAGAATTCTCATGTTTGATGTCATCACTTCAAGAGTGTCAAATTGTAGGTTTGCTGAAAAAATGATCACCTTTGTTGTTTTGTTGGTAAAATATGCAGTCTGTATTGATGTTCTTTGTTAAAACTTCCTAGAATAGATTCATTTTGCTGAATTTAATCTAATATTTGCCTCTGAAACAGTTTTAGCTTTTTCTGAAGTACAGAAATTTTTGAGCATCCTGCTGGGTTGAAGACAACTCTACTATGAACTGGGTGATCAGAAGCATCTCTGAGAGACATATTTGAAGACTAATAAATATTTGCTGGTATATTTAATACAGATATTGCTTCTTTTGGGAAGGTCTTGTCCACCACCAATCAAAGGATGCATATTAGAAATTAGTGATGATCATTATCCTTGCACTTCGTCCAGGTCTATAGGTGCTCAGATCTCCTCTTCAACATTTCCGTCAGCATAAGGTTACTGATCATTCTAATTCTGTGTTGATTAGCTTAGTCAAACATAGTGTACTACTAGCAAAATGTTCATCAAACATAGTGTACTACTAGCAAAGTGTTCATCAAACATAGTGTACTACTAGCAAAGTGTTCATCAAACATAGAGTACTACTAGCAAAGTGTTCATCAAACATAGTGTACTACTAGCAAAGTGTTCATCAAACATAGAGTACTACTAGCAAAGTGGTAATCAAACATAGTGTACTACTAGCAAAGTGTTCATCAAACATAGTGTACTACTAGCAAAGTGTTCATCAAACATAGAGTACTACTAGCAAAATGTTCATCAAACATAGAGTACTACTAGCAAAGTGTTCATCAAACATAGAGTACTACTAGCAAAGTTTCATGTTTGTCAGTTCCTGGTTTTAGTCTTATCTCATTCACTCTAGATAAGTGTGCGGATTCATACATTTCTGTAAAAATAACATCAATTCAACCTGCTTTTCTTACAATGTTGTCTGTTAATTGAGTTGCTAATAAGGACCCTGCAATGGGTGTGTGTTCTCTCCTGCACCGGTGAGAAAACTGAACCACCATTTTCAAAAACAAGATGAACAAGATGTTAGTAATGTTCATGAATCTTCCAATGAAAATCATAAACATTAGATAAGTCTATTGTCTGAATAATTTGACCTGGTCATCCAGTTTATGATTGAATGATTTTGGTTGATATTTGTATTGTCTTGTGAATTGCTATCTACTGGAATAAAGCCTGTTACAGACCTGGTATAGGGTGCTGCAAGTTGATGTTGAAGATTTGGAGTCGTGTTAAAACCAATATTCAGTAGTGCTGGTGCAGTTGTCTGCGCAGCTACCAAGATCTGACTGTTAGATTGACTTGGAGAATGATTTCTGGATATATTTTCTAGAATATTCCCATTTTTAACTTGTTGATCATTTCTATTTGTGTACTGGTTGCTTTCATTTACAGGCTCCAATTGTTGAAGATCTTCAGAATAGGAGAATCCAACAACTGCATCCATTCCAAACGCAGAATTCAGTTGACTGATCTCCTGCTCAGTCAACTTCTCATACATTTCTGCACCAGAAACATCTATAGCAGGTTCCCTTAGTGTTTGATTGTCCATTCTCTGCTGAATATATGCATTAGGTTGGTTTGAAACTAATTGTACAACGCGATAAGAATTATTGTTAGAGCACATATTACTGTCTCCTGTATATATGATGACTTTATTGGATACTGGAGTATTCTTGTGAGCGTGTGATACAACAGCTGGATGCAGGCTATTATTAGATACTGGAGTATTCTTGTGAGCTTGTAATACTACAGCTGGATGCAGACTATTATTTGAAGCACAGGCTACATTCTCCAAAAATTCTTTCTGCATGGTAGACATTATCGGTGTCAAAACTTTAGGTAGTTTGTTCGATACCAGAAATTGTGGAAGATCTTTGAGCTTATCAGTCGGTTGCGAAATTTTCTGAGAAGAAGAAGGTGTTGATGATGATGATTTGATAGTGCTTTTACCTCTGCGTCTAGTCATCTCAGCATTACTCAAGGGTGTACCACTGAACAAAGCTGTAGGACCCTCAGAAACACTTACAGTAACTGCATGATCTCCATTTTGAAAGTGTTGAGATAGGTTTTCTGACAACACATCATCAGGGCTGGATTGTGAGCTCTCGATATTTTCAACAGCATCAACTTCTGTAGAACTATCACCACTAGAGGACTCTTCAATTGAAGAATTTTCAATCTCACGACACCATATTGTCATAAGTCCATCAGGAATTTTGCAGCCTTGTTTTATGTGATAGTTAATTAGTTTCATGTATTCCCGCCATTCACGTTCAAGGGACTCCATCTGGTCACATAACTTGCTGTTCTCTTTTCTTAGTTCGTCATTTTTCTGGAAAATTCACAAATAGTAAAATCTTTAAAAATATATAAATTTGTCATATTTGTCCACCACATTCTCATCATCATCAGGTGCTGTCTCCACATCGAAGGTTGGCTGCAATGAATCTCCATCATCCTCTGTCTTTCGCCTTGGTGTTGCACACTGCCAGACTGTAACCTGTCCATTTCTTAAAGTTTCCTCCCACTTATCTCTCGGTCTTCCTCTTGCTCTTCCCTCAACTTTCCCCTCTAGTAAATGTTTTATCATGGTGTCATGTCTTTTATGTGCCCAAAATACTTTACTTGTCTGAATTTTATTTCTCTTAATAATTGTTTCTTCATGCCTAGTTTTTCTAAAACTTGTTTATTTGTCTGTTTTTCTGTCCATGAAACTCTGCCTATTCTTCTATATATCCACATCTCAAATGCATCAATTCTGTCTTCCAACTGCTTGTTCATTGTCCATGTTTCCGAGCCATACATTAATATAGGATATATATAGCATTTGATCATTCTCATTTTTAGCCTGTTTGTGATTTGTTTGGATGTCAGTAACTTTCTCATACTATTGAAATTATCCTTGGCCATTCCTATTCTCTTTTTAATTTCTGTTATACATCTGCCATCATCTGACCGAGATATAAGAAGCTTTTTACTTGATGTAGTAATTCTCCATGTTTTTTATATTCATTTTAGGTTCTACCACATTCTAACACACTGCTATTGTCCACCACATTCTAACACACTGCTATTGTCCACCACATTCTAACACACTGCTATTGTCCACTACATTCTAACAGACTACATTTGTCCATTTAAAAATGTACAATATATCATCAAATATACATGCTTCATAATTTCTTATGCTTGCAGACTATAGGTTATGTAGGTGCATCCTACTTGCACACAAGATAAATCCAGGCTTCTTCTGGTTTATATAACAGCCACATCAAAATGTGGATCTCTCTCTGTGGTTGTAGCTAATAGTACCAATGCTATGATGCTAGATTCAACTGCGACATGGCCATCTCCATGTATATGTTCTAATTTGTACTGCTTTCTGCAACACAGCTTCTTCATACCTTGCCTTCGACAAACCGAGTTATGTTTACTGTAAAGTGATATGTCTCATAGTTTTCCATCTCTCAATACTGGCTGCAAAGCATATGATTTGATTTTTTGTAACCGAGGTAACCTTTCTAATGTTTAGAGAATATAGTGACTTAATAATCTGATGTTCCTGTCATTAGTTATATAGATTATTTCATAGGGATCAGCCGTGTTAAAAAGGAGGAAACAGCTCTACAGGATGTAGAATCATATACATACATACCTTGGTAACAACATAGACACAGAAGGGGAACAAACAAAGATGTCAAGATAAGAATACAAAAACCAAGGGGGGACTTTATTGCATTGAGTAAAAATGGAAGTCAAAGGAGATCAAAACAAACACAAAACTGAGAATCTTTCAATCAACTGTGAAGTCAGTGCTGTTCTATGGCTCGGAAACATGGATGAGAACAAAAGTAACCACCAGAAAACTACAGACCTTCATAAATGGATTTCTATGTAGAGTAGAAGGACTGAGATGGTATGATAAGATTACGAAAGATGAACTCGGAGAAAGAACTAAGCAAATACTAGTGGAGAAAGAGCTAAGGAAGAGACGCTGGTGATGGATAGGACATACATTGAGAAGATCGACCAGAAGCATTGCCAGACAGGCACTGTTTTGGAACCCAGGAAAGAGGAGTGGGGAATGCCTAGACATACCTGGAGAAGAGAGCTGGAGGCTGATATTAAAAGGATAGGTAAAACATGGAAAGAATTGGAAGGGATGACAGGAGAGAGGAAGAGTTGGAAGAAGTTGTTGAAGACATGTGATCCGTTGGTAGTTGAAAGCGGAAGAAGCAATGTCACCTGCAGTCTCATCTTGACCTGCTGGGAAAATACCGTCGTTTGACCCATAACGGCTTATTCATCCAGTATAAAACTGACCTAGATGAGAGCTGACACTATTTTTGGATGTAGTTTAAATATCTGCCACTTGTGGACACGTACGTGTACTTATTGGATGTAGTTTAAATATCTGTCACTTGTGGACACACACATGTACTTATTGGATGTAGTTTAAATATCTCTCACTTGTGGACACGTACGTGTACTTATTGGATGTAGTTCACATATCTTACACTTGTGGCAGCATATGTGGCCTTACGGATTGGACTTCATTTCTGTATGGTAAACAAACTATTGACAGAGAAAAGAATACATAGATCTATCCAGAACAAACTCAAAATCAAAGAGGACTGGCTGATGGTACAAAAATGGATGAGAAAATTGAAGTATTTTTTATATATAATGAGACACGAAGACCATTACGAAAGGAGGCATCCCAGCAAAGAGGAGATGAGAAAGACTACGGAGAAGATGGATGCAGGATGTAACTGATGATTTGAGCATGACCGCTGCAGAGGTGTGACATCTGGACTATGAGAGAGAGAAATTCCGAAGGCTGTTAAGCTGGCAAAGTTCGGCTCAAGACAAACTATTTGATGATGATTACCATACAACAAACCAGTAAAGAAGTCTTGAAAAAGTTGAGAGTGAAGAGGAAATTGTTGAATAAAATCAAGCAAAAAGGAATCAAATAACATGGACACATACTGACTTGACAATCTGGTGAAAGAAACTACTTCTGGGAAAACGTTAAAGTTGGTAAAGAGAAAAACTGCTACATTGTTGTGAAGGAAATAATAAAAGATAAACAAAGCACAGTTGGATAGCATTCTTCATCAAGTCAACGGAAAGGAACTTCTAAAGATTCACTGCAGCTGACTTCTGATGTAGATATGACACCCAGCCAACCAGTTAATGTCATGAACAACAACTGACCTGTTTCATTTCATTCAAAAGCTGCTCCTTTTTCTTTCTACATTTTTGTGCTGCAACTCTGTTCTTTTCTTTAGTAGCAAGATTCGGATCTGATACATCATCCTGCGGAAATGAATGAAATGAAATATAATATATGCTTTTTCATAACATACAAATACTGGTGATTATGTTGTTTACCATATATGCTCCGATCTTCGCCTCAACAAATCCAGCAGCCTAACACGCCAGTTCAATTTTTTGGGCATGTCGTTATTTTTGGGCTGTGCCAGTACCGACACCAACCTCTCTCAATCTGGTGAGTGACTGGGAATCACAACCCTGAAACTTCTCTGTTCGGAAAGACTCACTCAATGCGTTAATTAAGAATGTCATTTCGGCCCAATGCAGTTTCCTCCAATATTGTAGCCATTCCAGCCAATCTATCCTTCATGACTCCTGCATGCCCACAGATGAAAATGAAGGGTTTTTTCTGATCCGTGTCTGTATTAGTATCTCCACCCATTTTTGTCTCACCATTTCTGTTTGCACTTTATGAATCAATGTTAATTCTCATATCTCGGTTCTTTTCTATCCATTAACTTAACATACCTGATCATCCTGTTGTCTCCTTCCTCGTTTGTTGGTGCCATTTTCAGAATTCATAGTGTACTCTCTTAGCATGCCCACATTAAATCAGCAGTTGTTTGTGCTTGTCATTCCAAACATGCAACAAGTTACATGCGGGACATTGTCAAATTCTGAGAAACAAAACATACATTGAATGTACATTACAGCCAAATTATTGAAATAATATAAAATATCACTTCTAGTATAAGAATTTGTCTTGCTATTACAAAACAAGGTAACATTTGGTGTCAGCATCATTGTCGGTATGTGTAGAATCAAAGGGCACATAAGAAATGCCAACTATAGTCGATACTGTCCCTTTCTCTCTATCTAATGCATAATGTTCTGCATGGCTTTGAACTATGCTTCTAAAGTTCACCTCCATGTTCTCCAAAGTTTCCTTTTTTCATTGCTGGTGGTCTTTGGAGCCAAGAGACAGGCCATCGGAGCTGGGTTCTGCCGTTTGTTTTTCACTTTGCCCTTCATCAGTGACAGTTGTTCCTTCTCCTACCACTGTGCAGATCTTCATCATTCATGACCCTTGTCTTTCTCTATTTCTATAGCTAATTGTTTATTTCATAGTACTGGGTCACCAATCCCGCGCCGAAACTCTTTTAGCGCCTTTTATAATATGCGAGAGGAGACAGCGGTTCCTGGAACACAATCAATGTGGCACAGTTATAAATCCCTGGATGTAATCATCGTAGACTATTAGAAAAGTAAAGAGCACATTGTCTTACCATAAGAAATATTAAGGAATATCATGTTAGACCAGTATTTTATTTTTATCAATGGCACATGATGGATGTGGTCACTATCAAGCTGACAGCCTTTACTTCTCAGTGACATTACTTATAATTAGTGAAGTGGGCAGTGGTTAGCAGAGAAAAAGTCATTAGTGTTTCATGCATTCAAATCCGTCTTTCAGTTATCAGTTATATTAAGACTATCATCA
This sequence comes from Arion vulgaris, assembly GCA_020796225.1. Taxonomy (NCBI): domain Eukaryota; kingdom Metazoa; phylum Mollusca; class Gastropoda; order Stylommatophora; family Arionidae; genus Arion; species Arion vulgaris. Next base: position 72,952,290 of record CM036757.1, read on the forward strand.
TATCACTCCGGACATGACCATATGTGCTCCAATCCACACCTTAACAAGTCCGGCGGCCTAGCACGTCAGTTCAATGTTGATTGACCAATGTTTTTGCATATTTGGTATGTCGTTCTTTTCAGGCTGTACCAATATCAGCACCCTCCCCTCTCAATCTGATCAGCAACTGGGATTCACAATCCTGAAGCTCCTCTGTTCGGAAAGATCCTCTAAATGCGTTGAGAATATAATTTCGTTCAGTGCAGCTACTTCTAATATCATAGTCATGCCAGCCAGTCTATCAGCGCGTTCATTACTCCTGTGTGCCCAGGGACGAAAATGAAGGTGATTCGATCCCATGCATAGATCGAAGAAGACAATTATTTGTTTTAAAACTAATTATTTCAGCAATATAATGTACAAGATACGCTCTACTGACATATGTCACACATCTTGATAGTGTCCAACACACAGTGAACATAGGAATTACAACACAGTCCAAGACAAGATATATGGAGATGTACAGAGACTCCAGTTGATCACCAACTATTTTAGAAGAATACAAAACGATATCAGTCCAAGACAACTTATATGGAGATGTACAGTTGTCCACTAACTAGTTTAGAGGTATACACATCTATGTCAATCCAAGACAATCTATATGGTGATATGCACACACTGCAGTTGACTACTAACTACTTTAGAAGAATACAAGTCGATGTCAGTCCAAGACAAGATATATTGAGATGTACACACACTCCAGATGATCACTAACTACTTTAGAAGAATACATGTCGATGTCTGAAAACGTTAGAATAATACATGTCGATGTCTGAAAACGTTAGAATAATACATGTCGATGTCTGAAAACGTTATAATAATACATGTCGATGTCTGAAAACGTTAGAATAATACATGTCGCTGTCTGAAAACGTTAGAATAATACATGTCGCTGTCTGAAAACGTTAGAATAATACGTGTCGATGTCTGAAAACGTTATAATAATACATGTCGATGTCTGAAAACGTTAGAATAATACATGTCGATGTCTGAAAACGTTATAATAATACATGTCGATGTCTGAAAACGTTAGAATAATACATGTCGCTGTCTGAAAACGTTAGAATAATACATGTCGCTGTCTGAAAACGTTAGAATAATACGTGTCGATGTCTGAAAACGTTATAATAATACATGTCGATGTCTGAAAACGTTAGAATAATACATGTCGATGTCTGAAAACGTTATAATAATACATGTCGATGTCTGAAAACGTTAGAATAATACATGTCGCTGTCTGAAAACGTTAGAATAATACGTGTCGATGTCTGAAAACGTTAGAAGAATACATGTCGATGTCTGAAAACGTTAGAAGAATATGAAATAATCTAATAAAATCGAATCTGTGAAACCTAAAGTACATTTTAAAAATACAATTTAATTAAGTATTACAGAACTAAAATATCATTTAATATTCAATAATTGTTATTATACCTGATGATGGTAGCAACATCATTATGACACGACTTGTTAGACTTGTAAGTTGTTTACCAGTTGAAAAATGTTTTTCCTTTTATAGTCACGTACTTGTGCAGTTCTAGTACTGCCTATTGTTGACATTAGTTGCACATACATACGCACACACACTAACAACATCATAAATAAATATATAGTCTAAGTCAGACTGTGTTCAATTATTAGTTCAAAAATGTAACTATTATTTCGGGAATTACACTTATGAAAATCTAGCGATTAAGTCTGACATCTTGTGGTGTATCTCCGACGGATTAAAATAGAATGCCAAAATAGATTTTTGGATATACCCGATGGTTTGTATATAAATATCGACTCTAATTTGTCCATTTTGTAATATATTCTTCATTCATTAGATTAAAAATAATATTATTTTTGAAGAGACATATTTGTAACTTTGTTGTCTTTTTTGTAACGGTGTCACGTCCATTTTGTATATTTATGCATACTCAAAACTTGATTCCCTACGACATATGAACTTATATGTCCTCTTCAATAGATTTTCTATCATTACTTCTATTCGATTTTTGGAGTGAAACACTTTTGAAACGTCAGTCTTCACTTCGATTTCATTTGTGTTAGTAAAAAATTGGCTCAATGTATATCAGTCTATACTTCTTCTTTTACTTCTTTTTTAAAATTCTGAGTTCTCTAAGGAGAGGGAGTTTAAACGATTCAAGAAATGACGTAGAATGTGCAGATCTAATCAGACTGAAAGAATACCAAATAAATGTGTTGTATCTACTAGACAAGAGCATCATATTGGAAGCTAAAAAAAATAGTAAACCAACATAGAACTAGTGTAGTTAGTTACCACGTGCTGAGATGTAGAAACGTACCGAGGATGAGATCGAAGTACTTGTAGGCTAATTGGTTTGATGTACAGTGATGATAATCTGACGACTATACTAAACTTTTTTTTATAGTTGTAAAGTATATTTCAATCAATCAAGTGCCGTGTCAGTTGGCGTAGGCAATCATGTCTCTCCACATCGGTCTGTCTCTGATACAATCCATCAATTCCGTCACCGAACCATTGTCGAACCACGGTTTCAAGACGTCCGGAATTTTGTCCCTTTGTCTCTCTCTATCTCTATTCCCATGTATTTTGCCTGTTGTAACCAAATATTCCAAACTGCCCCTTCTAATTATATGTCCGAAAAACCTATATTGTCTCCTTCTTATTCGATTGATTAGTTTTCTATCTCTCTCTCTCTCTCGCGCGCGCGCGATCGTTCTTATGCCGCTGTTATCATTATATTGTGATATATAAGCAGCCAAACATCAAGAACGGATGTACATGCACAGCCTTCAGTACATATTGGAGCTCAGGTACTTATCCTTCGGCGGTGTGTTCGATTTCAACCAGCGTTTACTGGGTTCGCTCTTCGTTAGCCTTTTGCTGTCCCCAGCCAAAACTCACAAGGCAGCAGGCTGCTATTTTCTTTCAGGGCAGCGACCCGTAGACGACCTGCCCTCCAAGGCTAATGAGCGTCATCTACTGAGCCAGTTTTCTATATGAATCTTGTCTCCGACAAGATCTCTTCATTGGTCTTTGTAGCTATCCATGAAACTTTCAACATTCTTCTGAGAAACCACATTTCTGTGGCTGGCTTCCAATGTTCTTACCATTTGTCTGCTCATTGCCCGTGACTCACTGCCATATTGGCTCTATATAGCATTGGATTACTCGTTTCCTCAACGCCACTGACGAAGAATTTATTGCATAGTATGTTTTCATCTTCTGAAAGGCAAAGTATTTTTACGATGTCCATAAAACTACATCTGTTCTTCTATTTGCAACACTGAAAGGTACAAACAGTAGACAATAGAAGAAGAACTACTTTTGAAATAGAGAAAGTATGGAAAACCGTTTTATTACTGTTTTAATCGTTAACGTGTCAGGGTTAATTTTTCACTATTATCGGTGTCTAGTGAATACGTGCAGAGCTTTGCCACCCTAACAGTCCTTCGAAATGTATCTCTCTCACAGTGTCAGATGCCCCACCCCTACAGCCGTCATGCTCAAACCATCAGTTACATCCTAAATCCATCTTCTCCGTGGTTTTCTTATTCTCCTCTTTGCCGGGAGACTACCTGCCATGATGGTCTTCTCCAACCTTTCGTTTCTCTTTATATATCCTAAATACTTCAATTTTCTCGTTCATATTTATATCATTAGCCAGTTTTCTTTGATTTTGAGTTCTTTCTGGATAGATCTATTTGTTCTCTTCTCTGTCCATGATATATAAAGGACTCTACTGTAACACTTATATTAAAAACCACATATATGTTTTTCACTGCCTTGTTAAATGTCTATGCTTCACATCCATATGTTGCCATTGTGAATATGCATGTTCTATAGTACATGGTGGCATATCTTAGATTTTGGGTCTCTGTATTTAAATGGTTATGTCTTTGTCTTGCGTTCTGAGGGTGGCAGGTTAGAATCCGAGTCGCGACGTTTTGTTCAAGCTTGCATTTTCCCGGAAATCCCTATGATTGTCCCCAGAGCTACAGAATTCGTGTTTTTGTACAATACTCTCAGAGTGTTCAGGATAAAAGCAGATCCCATTGACAAATCAAAAGTTGTCAGGTACGCATGCGTTTTGTATATTTACTGTTTACACCGGTTCTGACTAGCTCGTCATTTCGTCACATTTGTTCATCACTCCTTCTCGCATTATAATTACACACCATCGCAAAAAGACTCGATCACTTGACCTATACTACGTCATAATTGAACCATCTCATTTTCATAAACATGTGCCAGATTGATTCCCTTGACCACCTTTGTATTGCCGAGGCTCTCAAGACATGTCGTAATAGGCGACTGAGGTATGGGCCTAGGGTAGCTGCCCTAGTAAATAAAAAGCGTTGCAGAAATCGGATGTGCTGACCTACTCGTAGGTGCACAACTGGCACAGCGTACAATCGCTCTTAGGATCGGATCACATAAAAATCACAAAGAGTGATTAACAAGTGGTCGATATGAAGCGTTCGAAGAAGAAGACTCTTGACGGGGCTACTTTTATCTTGAACACTGTGTATTTCTCCGTATAGGGAACGCGTTATATTGGGAAAACCCAGTAAAAAAAAAATCAATCGTTCGTCTTTAGGCTCTTTGATGTGTTAGATTAACCAAATAATTTGTACCACAGTCATAAAACAACATCGTGGCAGTTGTGAGTGTGTGGTAACATTTGTTTGAATGATATAAAACCGTCAATAAAGCCACACAAGAATTTTCACGTCATTCTAGACTATATCGAAAAGATTTTTGATATTTTTGTCTACTGAAAATGTTGACTTGCTTCGTATTTTAAATCTGTTGTTAGACACAAATCTGTATAAGTGTCCGTTCACTTTGGAGTAAGGACTGTTTTAATTTACAATATTCTTTTTTGTCAACATAATATATACAATTATCTTATTCTTCTTTCATTGCTATATTCCTGTTATGCTTTTCAGCGTTCAGGACACGCAAAGAGATTTGACAAGTTCGATTAGTATATGGTGTTTTCTACTTCCTCTTATATTTATTAGCTCTATTGTTTTCGTTGTCGACCCTTGGCCGCTAAACCATTGTATCTAAATAGCATTGCTCCTTGTGATGTACTGTTGTGTAGTAATCGTTTTCATCGTCACCAAATATCTTGTCCTGAGCAGAACTTTGCCATCTTAACAGTCCTTCGGAATTTCTTTCATTGGCCAGATGTCCTGCCTCTGCAACGGTCAAGTTTAAATCATCAATTACATCCTGAATTCATCTTCTCCGTGGTCTTCATCTTCTCCTCTTTGCCAGGATGCATTCTTCCATGATGGACTTCTCTAGCCCTACGTGTCTCTTTCATCATCATCAAATATCTTGTCCTGAGCAGAACTTTGCCACCCCAACAGACCTCCGGAATAACTCTCTCTCATAGGCCAGATGTCCTGCCTCTGCAGCCGTCATGTTCAAACCGTCAGTTACATCCTGAATCCATCTTCTCCGTGGTCTTCCTCTTCTTCTCTTTGCCGGTATGCCTCCTTCCATGATGGTCTTCTCCAGCCCTTCATGTCTTTTTATATATCCAACATATCTAAATTTTCTCTTTCTTATTTGTAGCATCAGCCAGTTTCTTTGATTTTGAGCTCTTTCTGGATATATCTATTTGTTCTCTTCTCTGTCCAAGATATACGAAGGACTTCTATAACACTTATATTCGAAAGCTCATATATGTTTTTCCACTGCTTTATTAAATGTCTATGCTTCACACCCATACGTTGCCACTGGGAATATGTATGCTCTTAGTATTCTAATCTTTGTTTTCTTATCAGTTCCGTTTCATACTGTTTTGAGTTGTTGTTTAATTTTTTGTAAAGCCATGATTGTTCTTCTTTTAATTTCTTTCATCCCATTGAACCAAGATATTTAAAACTGATCACGTTATCGTGTCTCCCTTTTTAAATGTCCAAAACTGATCACGTTATCGTGTCTCTTTATATGTCCAAAACTGATCACGTTATCCTGTCTCTTTATATGTCCAAAACTGATCACGTTATCGTGTCTCTTTATGTCCAAAATACTTTCATTTTATTATTCTTATTTGTAGCATCATCGTAGATAATCGTGTTACTTGACCGATACAGTTTGTTTATTTGTTTCTTAAAATGCTATATCACTAATGTTGTTACTTGGTAGTAATATATGAGTACCTCGTACTTCGTTGTTTCAATAATCTTGTTTCTGATCTTCTCTCTCCTTATTACGCCTTAAATGGAGGTAACTGATAAATATATGTTGATATACCATTATCACAACAGCAGCTTATCAGATTAGATTTTACTTTCAACATTGACCGGCTGCTTGATCTTGCCGCCATGTTTCTTTTATCTCAGTGATTGTCTAGTTCCATGTAGTCACTTATTTTCTGACACACTTATACAATAAGTTATATCACAGTTTGCTATCTTATACTATACTTCTTCAACCTTTCTTTTAAATTATTTTCATCATACATAAATCCTAATTATGACAAAGGAAAGTTGGAGAAGAACTATGGAACGATATTTGAAAAGTTGTGGCGTCCTGCTTGAGTGTTGCTGAAGCTCTCAAGGGGAGCTAAGAATAGTAACATTGCGACATATTAGCATGTCGTAAGAGGCGATTGATGTAAGGGCCTAGGAAAGCTATCCTAGTAAATACAAAGTGTCTCAGAGATCGGATGAGCTGGCTTACTTGTAGGCGCATACCTTGCATAAAGTACAATCGCTGCTAGTCTTGGATCATGTAAAAATCACACAGAGTGGTAAACAAGTGGTTGATATGCAGATTTCGAAGAAGAAGAAGAAAGACTGTGGCATGACATGGGAAACAACTGGTAAAAATACCACAGAACTGCTTCAATGGAAATCTCTTGTTGAATTATTATATGTTAAACGGGACATGACGATGATATAGATGGAAAGATATCATAATTATGTGTGTAATCTAACTGTAACAGCTTCCACTATTTTCACAGATAAAGATATATTTGTATGAGCTGTTGCATCATAAAAACATAGTCATAAGGGAACGCAAGAGAAAGAGAAATGCATAGTCATAACATACATACATACCTACATACATACATACATAATACACATTACATACCTTGAAGAAAGTAGCACTAAGAATATGTTGTCTAAATGTTTCCCACGAGTTTCCAGAACACAATAATTAGAAGTATATAGATCTCACTCACGAGATCAACCCTCGACTGAACATCGGTTTCTAACAACTATAATATATGTGAGATAGTCCTTGTTGCATTTGTAGTGTTAATAATGTTTCGGAAATATCCGCAACCGGGGAGTTACCCTAATTACAATAAAATTGAATAAGAAGACATGTTTTCTTGTTTCGTTATTGAAGTGATTACGTCTTTATAATTGTTATTTATTTTCTATGTTTGAAATTGGGAAAACTGTATGATAAGTAATTATATTATTTAATAAAATATATCTATAGAAATTACTGTATGTTTGTTTGTTTGTTTACCGTGTTGATTATTGAGGGTTATCGAAATGTGTTTTTGTAAATGTAACAAACAAGGGGTACTCCCTACTTCTGGTTTCATTATGAATCATAACTTCTGGATATTTCTAAACAACGACATCTAGAGCCATGCCGATTAAAGTATGGGAAAACATATATATACTTTCGTCATTATCAATTTCTTGATGGATCATAACAAATATGATATCAAATTATCGATTTCTTTCTCACTGACTATTGGTTTTTGAACTCATAATATAGATCTATGGGACATTTGCTGACAAGTGACGGAATGCAATAAAGAAATTAAAATAAGGCTGAACATTGCTTTGCAAAAACTAAAAGAACTAACTAACCTATGGAAGGAACTGACATAAGAACAAAAATCAAGTGTTTAAGAGTCTGCATTTTTCCCTTGGCGACATATGTTTGTGAGAATAGAACATTGACAAAGCGGTGGAGATGACCATTAATGCATTTGAATGCAAATGCTACAGAAGAGTACTTAGAATATTATGGATATAGAAAAGAACAAATGCTTCTGTTCTGCAACAGCTTGATATTAAAGAGAGTTGGATATTAAAGAGCATAAAATCAAGGGAAATTAATTATTTAGGACACATCAAACGACCTGAGTGCCCAGAGAAGATCATTTTGAAGGGAATGATGCCTGGAAGAATAATGAGAGGAAGACCTAGAAGACAATGAGTGCAAGTTGTCATTGACGATCTGAGAATGACTGCTGCTGACGCCGGTCAACATGCACAGAATAGAGAGTTTTCGGACTGATGTCATGGGAGCCAAGTTCTGGAAGGGACAAGCTACTTGATGATGATGAATATAGCTATATAGGCATATCCATTAGTTCTCAGTATTCACAGGAAACAGCTTGCATGCTGATGGTTCCCATGGGTTAAACACACTCTTCATTCTGTCCTTCAGGAGTTCAGTTCCAAATTCCAAACTCCTTAACACGCTGTAAATACTCAACATAACTTGCAGTATCCTCATCCAACAAGCTGTCGTTAGGCAACCGAACGACATTCCCATTACCAATCTTCAACTTCCGGACGATCGGTGCAGTTGTTTCAAGCATGTATGCACTTTCATTTCGTGGTAGAGAGAGAAGATATAGTAATCAACTTCTCATGGGTACGGTGAGCAAATGGACTTTAGGATGGCTGCTGCAGCGGAGGACAGAACATGCATGGGAATGCCCAATGTGCTGGGACGTCGATCGCATAACATAACATAACATAACTTTCATTACTGCAGACAATAGCATGACCAGGACAGTATTACGAGACTCGTACCACGAAAGCCTGCTGAGGTTAGAAGATTGGATTAACAGAAGCATGGAAAGATTGTCAGAAACAATAATTTTAAGTTAACGAAGTCTCAGAGAATCGTTGAAAAGAGTATCAATAACGGCATCAACCTCAATCCTCATACTGGAAGTAGCTGCCCAGTATGTCCAATTTCATGATTCTATGACACAAGTCTACATACTGGCTACAAAACCTTATCCTGATTTCTCAGCAAGATGTACAGACTTATCCACATATATAATAACATCACATTTCCATGTGTTAGATACGATCATATGTTTAATTGCGATATAATCTTTCATACTGCCCCAACCTCTACATTTTAAGATACAATGACAAGAGCAGCTGTAATATCATCAACAGTATTATCGATATAGGGAAAGACTGCAGTAAAACTATGTAGCAATGGTGAAACATGTAAATAAAAGTACTGTCGTTTTACAGAATACAAAAACAATAACAATACACAGCAACGTTTCTACCAAAAGGCCTTTATCAAGCAAAGGATACAACAGGAGTGACGAATTTCACAGTATACTACATATAGACTACGACAAAAACTTCCTATAAGCCCTAAAATGAAAATATGTGACTAAAAACGAATAACGAAATAAATACAACAAAAACTAGATGTAGAAAAAAGAAGAGAAACAATAAAAAATAAAATTGAACATATACACATATAAAATAAGGAGCATGAGAAGAGAACGTACTAAGAAGCATAGAATGAGGTCGCAAGGTACCATATAAAGAAATAAAACGATTCTCGAGAAAATCGACTTCGATCATCAAAGGAACATGATCAGATGGCTGTGACATGGACATCGCAAGCTCCCAAATTGTCAGTTTCATCGAATTGAGTGGCTACATGGGTCACAGAGCATTTGCGTATATCACGCACGTGTTGGCCGAAATGACCAATAAGCATTTTGCCTGTTTCGACGATATTTGCTTTGTCACGCCGTTTGCAAGTCATGACGTAGATTATATTGCGGGACTCACATGTGAAACGATCTTCAATAACAAACGTGGCTTTAGGAAAAAATACAGTAAGGGTCTGTATCACATAAGCACATGTATGATATTGTCCACGGTCACACTGGACGGTGCCAAAATGACTCTGGACATTGGATTTAAGGCGACTGTGTACCAACATATCCTTAAGACTTCTGTCCCGCTTGTCAGCCACCAGAGGATAGTTTTGGAAGACTGAACGTGTCTCAGGATCCGATTTTAGAATAAACAGATAGCGGAATAAAACTTTTTTCACCAGTGAACTGTGGGTGAAAAGTTAAGATAAGTTTCACCCTGTCAGAGTTGTAAGTCCTCTGTTGGCTGGTAAGGGCATCCTGACCAGCAATTTTCTGAACTCGAAGCGTAGCAGATACAAGAACCGTCTCCGGGGATAGGCGAATGTGGAAGAAATCAAGCATCTCGTGAGCTCTATCAAGAAAGTCATGGTACTCGTTCGGCTTTTAAATCCTTTTTTAAAGTTTGTATGGCACTTTGACTTTATTCTTGTACATCATAATTACCAATAGTCTGCGCCCCAAAGAGCAAAGTTACTGCGATACAGTGGATACAAAGAAAAAGGCCAACCACACAAAAGATGAACCTCAGAGATAACAAAGTCGACGAAAACACTGTTCATGAAGCGCATACAAAACCCCGTTCTAGAAATCTAATCTTATGCAAGTGATGCAAAGTACACAGTTTTGCAAAATATAATTAGAGAAAAGAAGACATTAAACTTTAGCCGACTGAAAAAAAAGTAATTCGTTTATCAGATTGAACTCTCAAATGCTCAGTTTTCAGAAAAGGCAGAAATTCACTTGCAGTGGATTCCATTCAATGTGGCATTGCAAGCAATGAGAGTGCTGATGTCTTAGCTGAGGGCAGTGCCAAAGAGCAAATTGACCAACCCCTGTCTTTTCCAGAGGTCAAAACCCTCATACAGAGAAAATCTGCAGTAAACTGAAAGACAAACACTGGATATTATTATGGAAAAGTCTCCCTCAAAGACCTAAGCAGAACAGACCAGGTCGTTATATTTCGACTACGCACCGGATACTGCAGACTCAACAAACACTTATATAGACTAGGAATAAGTCAAACAGCTCTCTGCCAGTGTCAGCAAGCAGAACAGACACCAGAGCATATCCTGCAAGACTGTCCTCTCCTGGGTGAGCTGAGAAACAACATCTGGCCACACCCAGTCGACCTGAAAACTAAGCTTTGGGGAAACCTGACAGACCTGAAGCTGATTGCTCAGTTTGTGGTCCACAGTAAATTAAGCGCATGACCAGAAATCGATGAAGAAGAAGAACTCTCAAATCTTGCTTTATTCTACGTGTACTATATTCATTTCATTAACTTGTTACTGTTATTATTCTGTATATGTTAATTTTAAATGATGATAGTCTGACATGACACCTGATTTTGTCTCAATTAATTATATGGGTTCTTTTTTCAATGGCTTGAAAATAAACTCGCATATCCTTTACTTGCTTTAGAATATGAAGTGCCTGTAACTTTACATTTCTTACCCTAGTATGCAGAAGGGAGACGTGTCTATTTTTTTCTACACGTGTGGAACATTGAAAGTGGGTTTAAACCCAAAACCTCTGGTGGCCGAGTCAAAAGGCAAAAACTTATGCGGTACGCTAATCACCACTTCCTCCCCTCCTTCTCAGTCCCCTTCTCAGTGATCAATTATTACTAATTAGTCTTGTAGGTTCTGCGATGTGGTTGTAAACGTGCCCAATTCCCCTTTCTACGTGTAACAATCTGATTATTTTCTAGTAATTCTTAATCTCAATCTAGATTAGATCGAGTCCCTAGGCATATCGGAGAGGGACAATAAAACGTAGGTCCCGGGTTGAAGTTGATCATGCAAAACGAACTCTTAGCAGTTGAAGAATTAATCAAAGTAAACTAGAAAGTCGGTGTCCAGATAAAATTTATATAACATTAAAAATAAAATTCTACACATTTCTACCACCTTCAAAACTGTATATTGGACCCTCGCCGGACCTGCTGTGTCTGTGCTCCGCCGTTGAAATAGTCCTATGTTAGGAAGAGATCGTAACCCTTGTGGTTGTTCACCTGAGTGTAGTTATAATGATCCTGTCTTCTTCTTCTTCTTTACGCTTCACCACTAGGGAGGCATAGATACTGAACCAAGATCTTCCAAGCCAACACATCCAATACCATCCCCTCCAGATCTCCCCACTCACCCCGTGGTCCTATCAATCAATTAAAATATTCTTCTTCTTTCTTCTTTTGTCGTCATACTGCTACCAGGTTGTTGCCCAGTGTGGTCATACTGCTACCGGGTTGTTGCCCAGCGTTGTGGTTTTCTCTTTTTGTCTTGCGCTGTTCTGGTGGCTTGGGTGATTGTTATTTTTGCTCTTTGACAGGACTCTGCTATGATTATCCAAAAATATTTCTGATACGTAACAAATTGTCGTTTCTTCATGAATATTTCAATTGGATTATATTCACAAAATAGATAGTACAAAATAGTACATCTCACATCTCCACTACTTGTGTCAACTTTCTTGACATTACTATCACCATACGCCTATCCACTATCACTACATCAGTATATTACAAGCCTACTGATGCACATAGTTTTCTCCTTTATACTTCTTCCCATCCCCGGACTTGTCGGGACTCTTTGCCATTCTCGCAGCTCTTACGCCTTCGTCGCTTTTGTAACGAGGACGATGATTTTCTTGAGAGAGCTCGCGAGATGCTTGATTTCTTTCGCAGGCGCCTATACTCGGAGAGGGTGCTTGTCTCGGCTAGGCATCGAGTTCAGAAAATCACTCGCCAGTAGGCCCTCACCAGTCAGCATAGGACTACTAACTCTGACAGAGTAAAACTTATCTTAACTTTCCACCCCCATAGTTCACTGGTGAAAAATGTTTTATTCCGTCATCTGTCTATCCTTAAGTCAGATCCTGAGACCCGTTCTGTCTTCCCCAACTATCCTTTGGTGGCTTACAAACGGGACAGAAGTCTTAAGGATATGTTGGTACACAGTCGCCTTAAGTCCAATATCCAGACTCATTTTGGCACTGTCCAGTGTGGCCGTCGGCGTTGCAACACGTGTGCTTATGTGATACAGACGCGTACTGTATCTTTTCCTTTAGCCACGTTTCTTATTGACGATGGTTTCATATGCGAGTCCCGTCATCTTATCTATGCCATTATCTGTAAGCGGTGTAACAATACTTATATCGGCGAGACAGGCAAGTCTCAGTGACCGATTCGCCCAACACTTGCGAGACATACGCCAATGCTCTGTGACCCATGTAGCCACCCATTTTAATGATACTGGCCATTTAGGAGTTCACGATGTCCAGGTCACAGCCATCCGATCATGTTCCTCGGATTATCGCAGTCGATTTGCTCTGGAGAATCGGTTGATTTCTGTGTATGGTACCTTGAGACCACGTGGGCTCAACGTATTACATTCCTATGCTTCTTAGTACTTTCTCTTCCCATGCCTTGTAATCTATATGGGTATATGTTGCATGTATTCAAGTTATATATTTACTAGATTGTTCATTGTTTATCTTCCGTTCTATTTCTAGTTTTTATGTGTTTTTGTGTTACATTTATTTCGTTATTCGTTTTTATTTTCAGATTTTCATTAGAAACGTTTGTATTTAGTCGTCCATTTGTTTTTTTAAAATTTGTCACTCCTGTTGTTCGTTTGCTTGATAAAGGCCTTGTTGGTCGAAACGTTCCTGTATTTTGTCATTGTTTTTGTAATTTGTAAAACTACAGTACTTTATGATTACGTGTTTTGCCAATTGGATTATACCAACACTGATATTTAGGACATAACCATTTGTTTTTGTTACTGCCAGTCATCATATCCATAGTCAGACTACTTGTAGTTACGACAAAACAACTTCTCTCTTCCTTTACAACATCCCTTTGATTTTTTTTTTTAATGTAGGGTATTAACGTTTCGCTAAGACGAGGTACGAACCACACTCCAAGCATTTGTTTGGTTCTATCAAAAAGTATGTAGACCAACACACATAGTAAAGGAACCCTTTCATACCTCGTGGTATATAGGTCAATACAGTGTTAGGCCTGTATTTTTCATTGACCGTCGGCACACGATGGGTGATGTGGTCACGCCGGCCGCCTTTACTTTCCCAGAGCATGTCTGGTACCCAGTTGAGGCTGGGTCGACCTGAGAGCCGTCGCGGTCGGGAAAAATTCCACGCACATTGCGGAGCTGAACCCAGACCACCAGCCTTGCGAAGCGAGTTCACTAACAACTACGCTACAGCGGCTCTCACCAACACACATACAAAATAAGAATTAAAGTACTGAGGATAATTCTCTCTGACTTGAGCATAGAAAGCACATAAGCTTCGCATATACCGAAACGCTGACCCATCTGCTGAACATCGCCCTCAGACGAGTTGTATGGGTTTTTTTTTAGAAGATTAAAACCTTTTTAAGCAGTTGAACTCCTACTTAAACCCAAGAACGAGTATTGTGTTTGGTTATATTATGACGTATTGATCACCACAGACAACAGATAAAAATTAACTCATTACGGAGAATTCAAAAGTTTATCATTTCAGATGTATTTTAATATAACTGTTCACATATCGTCTGTTTAACCACTTCACACCTCCAAGCCGTTGTACCGGCTCGTAGTACTTTTTAAGATGACCAAAAATCTTGATATTAATAACTCAGTGTATATTGTAGTATAAATGGGTCCGGAAGTAACACAAAAATTACGGAGTCGTAAAACTGTCTCTAATGCATGTAATACGGTTTTTTTTAATGGTGCTGTAGTACAGCGATATTAAAGAGAGTTGGCTATAAAGAGAGAGAGCGAGAGAGAGAGCGAGAGAGAGAGAGAGAGAGAGATAATTACTGGATTCTCGAAAGGAGTGAATTCTTATTTTTCATGTTTGTTGGCTACACGCTCTGATATAACCAATAAAAGGTTCGCCTTAGGTTGAAAGGGCGTGCCTCGACTTAAAGAGGCTTTAATCCCCTACTTAACAAACAAACAAACAAACAAGAGAGAGAGAGAGAGAGAATAAAATCAAGGAAAATTAAATACTTCGGACACATCAAACGACATGAGTGCCTAGAAAAGATAATTTGGAGAGAATATTGCCTGAAGAAGAATGAGAGGAAGATCTAGAAGACAATGTGATGTGTGCAAGATGTCACTGACAATCTCAGAATGACTGCTGCTGACGCCGGTCAACTTGAACAGAACAGAGAGTTTTCGAAGTTCCGGAAGCGACAAGTTACTGGATGAGTACGGAGGGGGTGGGGGTGGGGTTGAGGACTTTAATGGCCACATGGCTAGTGTTATCGCTGCGAAACTTTCAGTTGTTTTTTTTCTCGAAATTATGAAGCGAAAGGGTTAAATTAAAGTATTGTCTCCGAATCCATTTCCTTCGTGACGGTTAGTTGAACAAGAACCTTGATCTTTAAGTGCCACGTTTATATTTCCAGCCGTAATTACGTGTAGCATACACCGCCTGATACGGGAAGTACCGAATTTAACTTGTCATATGTTGTGGCCTGTGATCGTATAAGATCAAGGACGTTTAAGTAAATCTGGGCTGGGCTGTCGTGTGTTAAATAATTCTCCAGTCAGGCTATTCTTGAGACGTATAGAGTCTACGTTATTGCTGATACCTACGTTCTATTCTCTGACAAATTCTTTGTTAAATATAGCTTGTGGTCATTTATCATATTCCCTTAATGATGGATTCTGTTAGAAGGAAATCCGATATGATTATTACATTTAAGCCTAGAACAGTAGAAGATGTAAGATTGATTGATTGATTTAACAATCATGCCCGTCTGCCCAGCGTGTTCGTAGCGCGTTGGACTACGGGTGACTATCCTCTGTGTGCGCGGGTTCAATTCCGCGGGATGGCAGAAAAAGCCACAGATTCCCAGATTTACGGTGTTCGTGGCACCGAACCAAAGGGTTACGATGTCCATGGCACCTAGCCGAAGAGCTGAAAAGCTCAAGTGCTTCTGGATCAGAAAAAAATAATTTAACAATCATCATTGCCTATCTAGTGAGTAACCATGTGTGATTCGATCTCTTTCTCACACAGGAAGATTTCAGCTGCAGTACACGAACTCCCTAGCACCGGCGAGGGTCCCCGATGTAGTTTTGAAGATAGTGAAGATATTTGTTAGAATTTTATTTTTAATATATGCTAGTTCTTCTTCTTCTGTTTAGAACGCTCCATATCGACCACTTGTTAACCACTCTGCGTAATATATATGTGATCTGAACCTAAGAGCGATTGTACGTTGCGCCAGTTATGCGCATAAAGTAGGCCAGCACATCCTATTTCTGAGACGCTTTTTATTTACTAGAGTAGCTTCCCTAGGTCCTACATCACTCGTCTCTTACGAAACGTCTTGTAGGTTGCAGTGGTACTATTCTTTGCTCCCCTTGCGAGCCCGGCAACACACGGGTGAATATTTTCTAATGAATTTAGCTCCGGACATTGGAAGTGATTTTGAGCTGCCGCGGGTTCTTTTACGTGCTAAGGATATTGCATAGCTTGCAGAAGACTAATGGATAGTCAACATTAAAGAAATGCTACAACTTCTGTTACACGCTTGCCACAACAACGTTAACACAAGTTTCTTGCCACATATCGCTCTAGATAAGAAGATTATTCACTTAACCTTTTCGTCCTGTTGAGCAGATATATTGGCTGATAGTAACGTTTAAGAGAACACAAAGTCAGTCTACTAGCTAAATTAGTATAGATTTCACTTGAAGTAAACGCTTATGGGTGTAAAACAAATTAGGGAGGGAACAGGTTAATATGTGGATCGCCCGAGTGGTTATCGCTGGCCCAAATTTGGGGTGTAAAGAAAAGAACCACTGTTACCTGCCACGCATGTCGTAAGAGGCGCCTAAGGTGGTCTGGTTGAAATCGGATGCACGTGTCCTAAACGTGTAGAAATCTATGCGTTTAGAGACCTACCAAACCAATGTGCAAGGTATACATGTTCTTGGCAAAGATCAAACATATCACAAAGAGTGATTAAAATTGGTTGTAAAGAACGAACGCAAAGAAGAAGAAGAATAAGAATTTGTGGACAAGGATGAAACTTCTACAACAAATATCACATACAACATTGTGGATACAAGAGTTTGTGGATACAAGAGTTAGTGGATACAAAAGTTTGTGGATAAAAAAATTTGTGGATACAAGAATTTGTGGATACAAGAGTTTGTGGATACAAGAGTTTATGGATACAAGAGTTTATGGATACAAGAGTTTGTGGATACAAGAGTTTATGGATACAAGAGTATGTGGATATAAGAGTTTGTGGATACAAGAGTATGTGGATACAAGAGTTTGTGGATACAAGAGTTTATGGATACAAGAGTATGTGGATATAAGAGTTTGTGTATACAAGAGTATGTGGATATAAGAGTATGTGGATACAAGAGTTTGTGGATAGAAGAGTTCGTGGATACACGCGGTTATGGATACAAGGTTTATGAATACATGTAACAGTGGGGTTATGTTTATACCAGGAGATAACGATGAATAAAGATATATTTCTACTATAATGAAAGCAAGGAAGGAATGACCAGACTAGTATCAAATCTTACCAAGTCTAGTAGAATGAAAACAAGGAAGGAATGACCAGGCCAGTATAAAATCTTACCAAGTCTAGTAGAATGAAAACAAGGAAGGAATGACCAGGCCAGTATAAAATCTTAGCAAGTCTAGTAGAATGAAAGCAAGGAAGGAAAAGACCAGGCAGTATAAAATCTTCCAAGTCTAGCAGAATGAAAGCAAGGAAGGAATGACCAGGCCAGTATAAAATCTTACCAAGTCTAGTAGAATGAAAGCAAGGAAGGAATGACCAGGCCAGTATAAAATCTTAGCAAGTCTAGTAGAATGAAAACAAGGAAGGAATGACCAGGCCAGTATAAAATCTTAGCAAGTCTAGTAGAATGAAAGCAAGGAAGGAATGACAAGACCAGTATCAAATCTTACCAAGTCTAGTAGAATGAAAGCAAGGAAGGAATGACCAGGTCAGTATAAAATCTTAGCAAGTCTAGTAGAATGAAACAAGGAAGAAATGACAAGACCAGTATAAAATCTTATAAGTCTAGTAGAATGAAAGCAAGGAAGGAATGACCAGGCCAGTATAAAATCTTAGCAAGTCTAGTAGAATGAAAGCAAGGAAGGAATGACAAGACCAGTATCAAATCTTACCAAGTCTAGTAGAATGAAAGCAAGGAAGGAATGACCAGGTCAGTATAAAATCTTAGCAAGTCTAGTAGAATGAAAGCAAGAAAGGAATGACCAGGCCAGTATCAAATCTTAGCAAGTCTAGTAGAATGAAAGCAAGGAAGGAATGACCAGACCAGTATCAAATCTTACCAAGTCTAGTAGAATGAAAGCAAGGAAGGAATGACCAGACCAGTATAAAATCTTACCAAATCTAGGAGGAAAGAAAAGTGTACTCAAGAAAATTGGACATAAATAAGAAACGTATTATGTAGTAAACATCACGTGATATCCGTGTTCTATTCGACGATGAACTGATGAAAGGTTTGGTATAACACAACACATTTTTGGTAATGACGAGGAATTAAAGATAGAGATAGGAAAATTCCATGTTTATTACTTCATAGAACCATGTTTGAGAAGGGATGACGTGGTTGTGTATGCTCAGCCTGGTAAATAAGTGGAGAAAATTTTTTGGATTGGTAGGTTGAAGAAGGTGGCGTCTGTGGCTTAGGGGTTAGTGACTCGGTCTATTAACCCCGAGGTCCTCAGTTCGAATCACGCTGCGGACAGTTTGGTTGCAAATTGTTTGTGTGGATTTTAACAAAAGGACGATGGCACCACTCGTTCAGAAAGCAATGGCAAACTACTGAACGTAATAATGCCTAGAAAATCACAAACAGAGTTAAAAAGCTGGGGTTGATTCGCAAAGTTCTGTAAAGGATATGCAATTAACTTTAACTTTTAAGGTTGAAGAAAATGAGGATAGTTATCTAGACCAGCGTTTCCCAAAGTGCGCGGTACCACCCCACCCCCCACCCCTCCTCCAGTGGGCGCTGAAACGTTCTAGGGTGGCGATAGTGGATTCAGAGGAATTTAGGGGGTGTTCAGGCAATTAGGGGTCGATTGTTCCTTAAAAAAGAAATTAATAATACATATTTTTAAATAAATTATTTTCGTGATTTTGCGATTGAAGAATCATTTAAAATTTAAATTCTGCATTTTAATTCATCTTATGCCCGTCTTATACGATCCATTTTTAAAATCAATTTTCTATTTCATGCATATAATCATTTGAAAATTGATCATGTATTACAGAAATATATATCAATTTTCTATGTCAAAGAGAAAATAGAGAATGTATATATGTGGGAGGGGGGCGTTGGCAAACTGTTTTAATGTGGAGGGGGCGTTACACAGTTCTTGTTGTCCAAAGTGGGCGTGGGCCGAAAAGTTTGGGAATCTGTGATCTAGACCAATGAAATTGTTAGAGTATGGTTAAGTGTAGTATTTTGAGATAAACAACCCCGATCTAGAACTTTCGGGAGGATATAGTTTGCACAGAGCCGGATTAGCATAGTAGCAGAAGTAGCAAATGCTACGTGCCCCGAGCTTTGGGGGCCGCGCCTCTGGAGCTAGTTGTCACTAGTCATAAACAAGGAACCAAGTTTGGGAGGTGGGTAATAATTTCCCTTTCATTTTTTTATTGAGTTAGGGCCAAGGTCATGTTTACTCAATTTCGGACTTAATTGGGCGGTCACACTGAGCTCATTAACAACGTAACAGTTTTTTTTTACTTTTTTGTATAGGAGTGTCTCTTGTGTGCACACGCTTCTAATAAACGAAAACTTGAATTCTTGAACAAAAGAACAATTAAATTTGACTCATAACCCAGTTCAAGTCTCTGTTCGTTCAGTAGTTTTTGCGCGAAACTTAGTTTAAAATAAATGCAAGTGGGCGTATGAAATATTGTTCTAAGACATGAGCAGATCTGGGCACTCTTAAATAAATTTCATGTCATTCACGTTTTTGTGAGAAACTGTTTTGCACTCGACTAGATGTCCCAGAAAATAATGCGAGGAAGGGCCAAATGATTAAACAGAAAACTTGGACACACTTGAAGGAGCTGCAACAAGAACCCAACACAGAGCTGCATAATTTACAGAAAGCACACAACGGACACAGAGAGTAATTTTTATTTGTTCTGCTAACTTTGAATGTATTTAAATCCTCCCATCTTGTTATTTTATTATTATTTTATTTTACATAGCTAATTTTATGTTTCAGTGAGAAATTAATTTTTAAAATAGTTTCTATCATTTTTCGTTTTCAATGAATTCAAATGTTTTAAATCAGAGTTATAGTCATGTTAAGTGGTTAAATTACGAAGCACTCTGTATATAATATATCATCATGAGTAAATTGTTATATCATAAAACACTGTCCAAACTTTCACATTTATATGTTATATTAGTAGAAAGTAGAAGAATTACATTTTATTTGTAAATTCATTTTCTCTTCCCAGATTGAGATAGACATCATGAGCAGCAGAGCCAGAGATACGGGTCGACATTATGCTTCTGGAAGTGCAAAGCGTAAAGCACAAGATGAAAAGGAAAAATATAACCAAGTTCTTGTATCAAAAACACATAGCTGTCTGAATTTTTAATGTCGTGTGTAATGGTGCTGAATCCAAAGAAATCGAAGCAGAAAATATAGAAGTCGCGTCTCACAGTATAGTAGATGAAGATAGTGATATAGACCAATCATCATTACCAATATTAAGATCAGCAACTCTTCACGATTTAGCCACATTTTCCACAAGACAAACTGAAGTCGAATGTACAGCAAGTTCTTCCAATTTAGCCATATCATTTTCAAGCCAAGAGAGGCAGAAAGCACAGCACATGCTTCCAATGTAGCAACATCTTCTACAAGCCAAAGCACAACGAAAATAAAATGTACTCCAACGATATTGGTGAATGGCCAATCAACTTCAATCGAGATTATTGGATTGCGAAGGAAGCAGCGAAGTGCAACATATGAACAGTGATTTCTTGTCTTCCAAAAAAAACATACGATAAAGAAAACAATCCACGAATTTGTCGAAAATCGTTTTTCACATATACACATAAACCAACAAACAAAACTCATGTGAGAGATTGGTTGTGTTATTCAGAAACTAAAGGACAACTTTTCTGTTTTGTTTGCAAAGTTACTGATTCAGACTGTTTGTCACGGTTTACGAAAGAAGGATTTGACGATCGGAAAAACGCAAATAATTTGTTGAAAAGACATGAAGAAAGCACCTCCCATAGACAAGCGATAATTTCTCTGTTAGTTTGCAAAAGAAAGATGCTCGTGTCGATTCTCAACTTGTAAGCCAAATTGAGACCGAACAAACATATTGGCGGACACTTTTGGAGCGAATTACTTCAGTAATCCAATTTTTAGCAGAACGAGGTCTTGCATTTCGGGGTAGGAATGAAATTATTGGTTCACCTAATAATGGAAATTATTTAGGTTTGTTGGAATTAATAGCCAAATTTGACATTTTTCTGGCTCAGCATATAAATACTTATGCAAATAAAGGAAAGGTACATACATCATACTTATCAAAAACAACATGTGAGGAATTTATCCATCTAATTGCATCAAGCTTACTGGATCATATTATTTGCGAAATTAAGAAATGCAAGTACTATTCCGTATCACTGGACTCTACTCCAGACATTTCGCATGTGGACCAACTCACTCTAATAGTGCGCTATGTGTTACCATCTGGACCAGTGGAAAGGTTTGTGAAGTTCTTGGATATGGAAGGTCATACTGCTGAACAACTCGCCCAAAGTTTACTTGATTTTTAAAGGAAAATGGCATTGATATCAAAGACTGTCGCGGTCAAAGCTATGACAATGCCAGCAACATGAGTGGGAAATACAACGGCTTACAAGCAGGCATTAAGGAGATAAATAAGTACGCAGAATACATTCCTGCTTTGCACATTCACTGAATTTGGTTGCGAAGTGTGCTGTAGAATGTTGTATAGAAGCATCCATTTTTTCGATTTTGTTGAAAGTCTCTATACATTCTTTTCCGCTTCTACCTATCGATGGGGCATTCTTACAAAGCACTGGAAGATACAGGTTCAAAACTCCCGACTTTGAAGAGACTGTCGAACACCAGGTGGTCTTCCCGAGCTGATGCGACAAAAGCACTTTTATGTGGTTTTACCATTATCAAACAAGTTTTGGATGACATCTCAAATAACATGGATCAAAAGGTAGAGTGTCGTAATCAAGCGTATGGGCTAGTTTTGGAGATGAGTAAGTTGGAAACGGAATAGTTAGCATTTTATGGAACGGAATTCTAGAACGCTTGCAAGCGTCTAGCGCTTCATTACAGTCACCTGATCAAGACCTTAACACGGGATATGCTCTATGAATCGTTACACGGGTACGTTCAAGCAATGCGGCTACATTTTCAGATATTGAGGCCAAAGCCAAAATCCTGACTCACTATCAGCAACAAACTTCACGACGACGCAAGCGAAATACTAAGTACGACGATTTTAGTGGCTCTACTACGCTCGATGAAGTTGTAGAAAATCAAACACCCAAACAAAAATTTGAAAGTCAGGTGTTTATTGTCATAATTGATAATGTACTCTCTGCCTTAGCTAAACGCATGGAAGCGTACCATAGAGTGACTGATGTATTTGGACATTTCGGCAGTTAAATCTCTTACAGCAGAAGAGATCTTGAAAAGAACTCCAAATATTGTCAGCTCTTACCAAGAGGATTTGGAAGAAAGCCTAGGCGACGAACTTGTGCAGTTCGCTGAACTTCTTAAAACTAATGTAGCTGCTCTATAGCTAACGAAAAGAATGAAGCCTTGAACTGCAATTTTATAAACTATAATGGAAAATTCATTAGAGTCGTGTTTCCCAAATGTAGAAATAGTCTATGAATTTACTTGTCTTTAATGATTACTAACTGCAGCGGAGAACGTTCTTTTTCAACATTAAAGCGTATAAAAGTGAGTTAAGAAACATGATGGGACAAGATCATCTAAATAACCTCACCTTAATGAACATTGAATGTAATTTACTTAGAGAAATTGATTTGTCTAGTATTATCTCTAAATTTGCTCACATTAAATCGAGACAAGTTTGTTTGTAAAATTTATGTTTTATTATTTATTATCATACAAAACTTAGGGCCCGCGCTAAAATTTGCTACGGGCCCCGCGCTGGTCTAATCCGGCTCTGAGTTTGCATAATGCCAGCCTGGTATAAATACTGTGGAATGGAATTCGGGAGACAGACTGAAAAAGACACAGTAGACAAGCAGATGCAGGACAGCTGCTCAAGGAGAGCAGACCTTGAACCTCACTGTGGAGGGAGCTCGTGCAGAGCAGACCCGGAGTTATTTTTAGAGATCCAGTAGACATGGAAGATCTGATAGACCAGTCGGGATTTTCTGGTAGACCTAGCTAGATATTCAAGACAGTGTAATTTTCTGTCAAGCCCTGGAATCTCTCGAGACTTATTTGATTTCTGTAGGATTGTTGTTTTAATTCATGTAAAAATGTTGAAGTTCTCAGTAAGAACAGCTGAGAGAGAAATTAAAGTTTGATTGACATTTATCCGATATTTGGTATTTGTGATTTGATTTGGAGAGAGAGAGATTCTCTTGTTCTTATAGCAACAGAAATATAAATCTTCAAGACACTTGTAGAGAATCTTAGTTCTGGTACAGTGGTGCCGTGGCCAAACTAATCGAATAGAAAAAAGAGCATTCAAGA
Organism: Arion vulgaris; assembly: GCA_020796225.1. NCBI lineage: Eukaryota > Metazoa > Mollusca > Gastropoda > Stylommatophora > Arionidae > Arion > Arion vulgaris. Next base: position 72,976,022 of record CM036757.1, read on the forward strand.
CGTCTACATGGACCAGTATGTCATTCATATGAAGAACTCATCATAGACTCATAATAACAATCAATCAACGCCCACTGTCACATACACAAGTTTGTGGATACAAGAGTTTGTGGATACACGAGGTTATGGATAAAAGAGTTTAAGATTGCGATCCTGTCAGTTCGTCATATTTCTCTTTTGTTTGTAAGAATCGGTTCTTGAAAATATTCGATAGTTTGCTAATATAATACTAGCTGTGATTGATTGATTGACTGACAGGACCATCATCGTTGCACTACGGTGAGTAACAATATGTGCTCCTATGTCTTTCTTACACAGGAAGATTTCAGCTTCAGTGTACGAACTCCGTAGCACCGGCGAGGGTCCTGATGTAATTTAGAAGATGGTGAAAATATTTTGTAGACATTTTTTTTAAAATGTCTAATAAATTTTGTCTAGACAGCAGCTTTTCATCATGTTCTTCTCGATTTGGAACCGTTAAGGTTTCTTTTTCGTGTAAAGAATAGTACCACTGTTACCTGCCATGCATGTCGTAATTAGCGACTACGAAGATTGGGAGTGGGGCTAGCTACCTACACCGTAAAAACACTAGATAGCTACAGAAACCACAACCAAGAAAATTCATATCTCACCACCAGAAGAAGAAAAAAGACCCTGCAAGAAAATGAGGAGAGAGGAAAGATCTGGAAAAGATGGCCTTGGATAGGAGTACTTGGAAGGCCTTGGTTGCAGACCTATGCCCTCCCCAAGGGTGAGAGGAAGAGTGAAGAAGAAGAGTTCTTTTACGTGCTCAACCTAAACACGGGACCAACTTTTTATCGTCCGTCTCCGACAAAACTAGGAACTCGACCTCACCTACACTGAGATCTGGGATCTCTTTAAAAATATCCCGATGGTTTCACGATAGAGCGATCCAAGTACCTTTGTCACGAGAGTCGAGCACGTAACATCTACGTCGCAAGGACCAAACAAGAATTTAATATTGCGATACCATCAGTTCATCATATTTCTCTTTTATTCCTAGAAATCGGTTCATAAGAATCGGTTCATTCGATAGTTTGCTTCTTCTTCTTTTCGAGCGTTCCATTTCGACCAGTTCTTAACCACTCGGGTGTGATTTGTATGTGATCTGACCCTATGAGCGATTGTGAGTTGTGCCAGTTATGCGCCTACAAGTACGCCAGCACATCCGATTTCTGCGACGCGTTTTATTTACTAGAATAAATAGTTTGCTAATATTTTTTTTTTTTTCCGATCCAGAAGCACTTGAGCTTTTCAGCTCTTAGGCTCGGTGCTATGGACATCGTAACCTTCGGTTCGGTGCCACGAACACCGTAAATCTGGGAATCTGTGGCTTTTTCTGCCATCCCGCGGAATTGAACCCACACACACACAGAGGGATAGTCACCCGTAGTTCAACGCGCTACGAACACGCTGGGCAGACGGGCAGTTTGCTAATATAACATTAGTCCTTCCAGTCCGCAAACAAACATAAACTTATATAGAAATATTTCCTCAGAAAAATAAGAAGAATGTTGAATATTTATCCAATATGACGCAGACATAATGTATCAATTCTGGTTTCTCCACAAAGCAGAAGTGACTAAGCTTTACGCCACCCTGACGCAGAACATGTACCGTCTCAATGAATGTGGTCAAATAAATAGTACCGGGGAGTTGTAAAACATAATCAAATAACAAATACTAGTCGTAAATATATTCAAATATAGATCCAATATGGTGTCACAGCTGTTAACGTGAAGTGTGTTACTATTTTTATCAGTGGCGGCTAGTGATCATTTTTCTTGGTGGGGCCAGACATTTTATTCCCGTATAAATCATGGTTTTTCGTTGCTATATTTTAATTTATAAAAAAATTAATACACGTTATATATTATTTTTAGTGGGGCCTGGCCCCACTGGCCCTTAATGACGAGCCGCTACTGTATTATTATTAATCTAATATTCTTCTTCTGCTTCTTCTTCGAACGCTCCACTTGTTAACCACTCTGTATGATTTGTATGTGATCTGAGCCTTAGAGCGAGTGCACGTTGGGCCAGTTATGCGCCGACAAGTAGGACAGAAGATCCGATTTCTACGATGCTTCTTACATACTAGTGTGGCTTCCCTAGGTCCTACATCAGTAGCCTCTTACGATATGCCTTATAGGTTGTAGTGGTACTATTATTTGCTTCCCTTTTGGACCCTAGCACACCATGGACGAGTCTCATAAATACAACTAGTTGAACAAGACCTACATTAAAACATAACTTTGAAATATAACATTATAACACAATATTACAATTTCCAGAAAGGTTTAAATACTACGGATTGACTTCATTGCATCGGGTTGTATCTCATATGACTCGGTCCCTCTCCGCATAAATGGCACGCCATCTCCATCTGCCGAGAGTATTGCACAAAGCACGAATTCCGTAGCTACGGCTACAATCCTAGGGATCTCTTTAAAAATTCACTCGTGAACAAAACGATGCTCCGGAATCGAACTCAAGAGATTCGGTACGCAAAGCAAAGGCTTAACCACTTAGTCACAGAGACTCCCGAATTAGACAATAACATCAAACAATAACATTACAACATAACAATAAAACACAACATCAACAAAAAAATTAAAACATAACAATAACTCCTATAGTCCGTTCAACAACTCATACCCACAGTCTAATGCGAATTGTAGCAAAACCATCAATTCTACAGTAGCGAAACTTTGCACCCAATCTTAGAATTATACCGACACAAATGTCTGATGAAAGAATTTGCTATAGAAAACCTGGATTTTGTAATATAACGGTTTCCTTTTATGTTTTTGGTTAGTCTGATAGAGAATTTTAGTTTTTACAGTAAAAGCACCAATATGACATTTGATGTCAAGTCTCATTCAAAAGCGTATCATCCCAGCTTATACATGGGGGTTAATGTTGATATTTGCAATAAAGTCATGAAATAAACAGGAAATGTAGACAAAGTTGTATTACTATTTTTAAATAACTCACTTTACAGTTAAAGCTAGCTTCCATGGCATAATGTCATCCCACTTTCACGTCCAGGATGGGCAATGGCGGAGCTACTTTGAGACTTTCTTTTCAAATCTCTACTACTTCGGTACAATGTGCGTGTGTTAACATATGTGGTAGGAAGATATCACTGCAATAAAATATCTTTTTTTCTGTGGTTCTTCTATACTGTGGTACAGATGACCCATATGTGCCTCTTTACGGAATATAGTATTAAAGACACTTTTTACATTGTAACTTCAAACTCATTAGAAATGTTATATCAGTGTTTGTTTTGAGAAGTCAACAACATGACCCAGTAGCTTCACACTAATTTCGATATACGCCTTTAATGAAGTCCGTGTTCCACTAATGACGTCATTTATTCACCACGGTCAACGACGTTTGGAATTGGTGCGCGGAAATGCAAAATCGTTAAAAACCATGGATTTTGTCTTGAATGTTGCTATTTTTGTCATCAATGTATTAAATGGCTGTAAACATTAGTTTTCTTCAACCATGCCAATGAAGGCGTTTTTGTATTTTTTCCGATCCAGAAGCACTTGAGCTTTTCAGCTCTTCGGCTCGGTGCCATGGACATCGTAACCCTTCGGTTCGGTGCCACGAACACCGTAAATCTGGGGAATCTGTGGCTTTTTCTGCCATCCCGCGGAATTGAACCCGCACACAGAGGGATAGTCACCCGTAGTCCAACGCGCTACGAACACGCTGGGCAGACGGGCAAATGGAGGCGTTAAATATATAGCACAAAGAAGACACATTCTAGATGGTATAATTGTTTGAATAGCAACAAATATTTTGTAGCGTCGGGAACATGTGTCGGGAACATGCAACTTTTCAAGTTATTTAATCAAATGATTAAAAAAAATACACATTTTTATCTGTGGGCATGACAAGTTGAACGGACAATAGAATACGATAAGCCATTTGATAAACCGTTAATGCAGTGCCATTGTTCTCACGTAACCATTAGGTTTTTAATAAAATATGTTCCTACGATCCATTTGTTGCTATGTATAGCCTACATTTATTGTAGCCTACTACAACAGATAAGTTTATCAAATAAAGCTTGCAACTCTACACTTTCGGATATAAGGAATCTGTTCTAGTGATCCATTAAATACATTTTTACAAATTCCCGTAACCTTTCCAGACGTTAGGGTACGAAATGCCTGTCACTTCATATTTCTAGACCCTAGTGTGCATTAGGTAAGGGTCCCAATTCGTTTCCTCGCGTACTGAATGTCAAGTGTAAGATTGAACACACAACCCTATTGTGTATGAGTCGATAGGCCAAGGCTTATGTATTACTCTATTCTCTCCTATCTAGTACTTCATTATAAATTGTATTCTGCCCACCATCACTTGAAATTGTGGCTCAAGTATTATATCAGATTCTATGTCGAGATTCAATCATCGAACTAGGTTACACCACAGCTAACTCTAATATTCGGCCACATAACTGAACGGAAAACCCTGACCTAGTTTCAATTGTGGGTCTGGACTTTATATATGTTTGATAGAATAATGCAGGCCTTTTTGCAATTTTACTCAATTCTATGAGTCTATGGCTATTTATTTGTGAAAAATATTCATAATACTTATATTTCTTATTGTTAAACTTAAATTGTAGAATAATATAACCTTGATGTAGAATGTTGCGTTGTTTTTAAAATGAATTCGTTTATATACAACAATACTGGAACGAGGTCACTTGACCGGTTGTGGTCTGTTTCCCATAATTTTTACCCGAGTCCGCCGGCCGTATGAGTTTATAGTTGGCTGTGGTATGGGTCTAGAGAAGCTACCCTAGTAAATAAAAAGTGTTGCGGAAATCGGATGTGCTGACCTACTTTTAGCCGCATAACTGGCACAACGTTCTTCGGCTAAGATCACATACAGATCACAAAGAGTGATTAACAAGTGGTCTATATAGAGCGTTCAAAGAAGAAGAATCTCTATTCACTGCACGCTTTTCCAAAGATAGTTTATAAAAAGTGTAACCTAGCAGCTAGCCCCATTGTTAAAGCACCCAAACATCTCACTGACAACTAAACAACAGATGACTAACAGTATTTTCACGCCTACTCTGTGTTACTAGAGCTAAACATGGGCAATAAGCAAAGCACAGTCGCAAAAAATATCTATATGTGAATATCTGCGATGCGTACAAAAAGTTACGAACAACATCGGAAAATACAGAGTCACCAATATCAGCATAAAAAAGAAGGTTCGGACAGAAAATTGCTTGAATTTAATTGAGAAACACAGAATGAAGTGGTTCGGCCACTTAATAAAAATGGAACCAAACTCTACAGTATGCAAAGTCCAAACTCTATAGTATGCAAAGTTCAAACTCTACAGTATGCAAAGTTCAAACTCTACAGTATGCAAAGTCCAAACTCTACAGTATGCAAAGTCCAAACTCTACAGTATGCAAAGTCCAAACTCTACAGTATGCAAAGTCCAAACTCTACAGTATGCAAAGTCCAAACTCTACAGTATGCAAAGTCCAAACTCTACAGTATTCAAAGTCCAAACTCTACAGTATGCAAAGTCCAAACTCTACAGTATTCAAAGTCCAAACTCTACAGTATGCAAAGTCCAAACTCTACAGTATTCAAAGTCCAAACTCTACAGTATGCAAAGTCTTCTAGAACAGAACTTTAGGAAAGAAGATTCTGTCTAAAAGAAAAAATAACTATCACCCAAGTCACTAGAACAGTGCAAGACAAAAACAAAAAATCACGACACTGGCAACAACCCGGTAACAGTGTGACGACAAAGAAGAAGAAGCAGAAGTGAGCCATAACTGACTTGCAATGTCCCAATCTATCGCTAGTCTAAGCTAGGGGAGGTCAACCTGAGTCAGATAAACAATGATATTTTAAATGGGAAATAATTAATGACATTCTGAGTTTTTGATATATTACTGGTTACATCCCTTGCATCCAAAATGTATTTGATATTAATCTTTATGAACACCTTGGTAACGGATAATGCGGGCACGGTCATACAAATATACACAGACACGACAAACCTCTCCATACGCTCAAACTCAATATCATCCATACAGTTTACAAGACAAAACTGCATTTTACAATTATGTTCAGTATAGTATGTGAAGAAATGATCAAAGACTCACAAAGCTGTCATTTTGTTTTTCAATCTCTCGCTGTGAGTTCAGGGCATGGTCACGGCACCTGATATGACACCTTTAACTGATTTTTTCGTGAAAGCTTGCTTTCATAGTAAACAGAGTCCCTCATTATTCAGGTAAACCTTACTCCAACTTCAGTGATACTTTAACTTATATCTCCAAGTACAAGATCAGTTTCCTGTAGTTCAGGTGTGTAACTCTGTGCCCAGGGAGAGTTTTTGTCATCAAATCTTGTCCCTAACCATTAACCATTGAGAGCAGAGTTGTTAGCAAACTTGTTTCTTAGCCGCGTGGTCCGCATTAAATTCCACAGTGGGTATGACATTTTTTCTGACCGTGACGGCTCTCAGGTCAACCCAGCCTCAATTGTATACCAGGAAAAGAACTAGGAAGTAGAGGCTGCAGTTATGTTTTAGAAAGTCGTTGCTGAAAAATGATGACTACCTCATTCTCTTCTATTGATACGATATTTTATCTATACATTGATCTCTTTCAATAGATCAACATTAGCCATTTTTAAAATAAAAAATTAAGTGCAAGATATTTCCACATACCAACTGTGGAATTGAACCTGGACGATGAGTCTAAGAGGAGAGTTCACTAACAGCTACATTACTGCGGCTCTTAATGTGCCTCCCTAACAAAGATTTGAAATAATACAACACGAATTTAAACAGATTTTCAAATAGTGCAGAAATGAATTCTTCTTCTTTGAGTGCTCCATATCAACCACTTGTTAATCAGACTGTGTGATTTGTAAGTGATCCGAGCATAAGAGCGATTGTGCGTTGTGCCAGTTATGCGCCTACAAGTAGACCAGCACATCCGATTTATGCGACGGTTTTTACTTACTAGTGTAGCTTCCCTAGACCCCTACCTCTGTCGCCTCTTACAACATGCTTTGTAGGTCACAGTGGTACTATTCTTTGCTCTCTTTGAAGGCTAAAGCAACACACAGGCAGACAGGAATACAACAACACAGCTACAAAATCCAGGAAGTAAAATATTATTAATTGACACTGACACTCGATGTAATAATCTTTCTTTAATTACTGACAAAAATAATCAAGTTAATTAATCTCTAGTTGCGAGACAGTTGTTTGCAATTAATACATAATTAGTTGCATGTCTTGTATTGCATTAACGATTAGTGTTGCAGCTACTATAACTGTTGCTATGGATACAACTGGCTTCATAAACTGCTACGCATACTCTAATGAGAAGAGACACGGGGAGATAATAAAGATAGAGAGAAAGATAGAGAAACAGAGAGAGAAGGTGAGATAAAGAGAGAAAAAGATAAGAGAATCTCTTGTATCCCAGCGACATGTAATATGGTATTGATTTGCTATGTCTGTTTGCATAGAAATGAAAGCCAAGTATACTTGTTAATGTTCATATGGTAGACATTTTTTTGTTTATTTAATCGAGAGTAGTCTTTATATGTCAAGGTCTGTTTTGATGTTGAAATGTTTGTATGAGTTTGTATTGTTTGTATGAGTTTGTATTGTTTGTATGAGTTTATATTGTTTGTATTGTTTGTATGAGTTTGTATTGTTTGTATGAATTTGTATTGTTTGTATGAGTTTGTATTGTTTGTATGAGTTTGTATTATTTGTATGAGGTTGTATTGTTTGTATGAGTTTATGTTGTTTGTATGAGTTTATGTTGTTTGTATGAGTTTGTATTATTTGTATGAGTTTGTATTGTTTGTATGAGTTTGTATTGTTTGTATTGTTTGTATTGTTTGTATGAGTTTGTATTGTTTGTATGAGTTTGTATTGTTTGTATGAGTTTGTATTATTTGTATGAGTTTGTATTATTTGTATGAGTTTATGTTGTTTGTATGAGTTTATGTTGTTTGTATGAGTTTGTGTTGTGTGTATGAGTTTATGTTGTTTGTATGAGTTTGTATTGTTTGTATGAGTTTATGTTGTTTGTATGAGTTTGTGTTGTGTGTATGAGTTTATGTTGTTTGTATGAGTTTATGTTGTGTGTATGAGGTTGTATTGTTTGTATGAGTTTATGTTGTTTGTATGAGGTTGTATTGTTTGTATGAGTTTATGTTGTTTGTATGAGTTTGTATTGTTTGTAAGGAGTTTGTATTGTTTGTATGAGTTTGTATTGTTTATATTGTTTGTATTGTTTGTATGAGTTTGTATTGTTTGTATGAGTTTGTATTGTTTGTATGAGTTTGTATTATTTGTATGAGGTTGTATTGTTTGTATGAGTTTATGTTGTTTGTATGAGTTTGTATTGTTTGTATGAGTTTGTATTGTTTGTATGAGTTTATGTTGTTTGTATGAGTTTGTATTGTTTGTATGAGTTTGTATTGTTTGTATGAGTTTATGTTGTTTGTATGAGTTTTTGTTGTTTGTATGAGTTTGTATTGAATACATAAAGCAACCTGGGTATCACCAGATCACAGAACAGAAAATCAAATTGACCACATATGCATAAACAAGAAATTCAGGTCATCTCTACAAGATGTAAGGGTTCTAAGGGGGGCATATGTAGATTCGGATCACCATTTGCTGATAAGTAAAATTAAACTGAAGCTTAAGCGATACATAACATGCCATGAACATAGACACCAATATAATGTAGGATACCTCAGAAGTCAAGAAACAAAGGAACAGTTCACGGTCACAGTCTCTAATAAGTATGAGGTTTTGCGGCAATTAGAAGATGAGGTGAGTGCTGAAGAATGCTGGCAGCAAGCCAAAAATATTTGGAATGAAACATGCACAGAGGTATTAGGAAAGAAGGAGGGGAATCATAAGGCATGGATAACTCCAGAAACTCTCAAGGAAATAGAAGAAAGGAAAAGAGGAAAGCAGATTTAAATAATAGCAAAACTAGAACTGCCAAAGCCATAGCCAGGAAAAGTACACAGAAGCTAGCAAGAAAGTGAAGAAACAATTAAAGCTAGATAAAAGACAATACGTAGAAGATCTAGCAAGAGAAGCAGAGGTAGCTGCAGGAAAAGGAAACCTAGGGATCTTTACAACATCACTAGAAAGCTAGCAGGAAAATACAGACCATCAAATGGGTTGATCAAAAATAGTAGTGGGAAAACTATCACTAATGTTAGAGACCAAATGGAAAGATGGATGGAACACTTCAAGGAACTCCTGAACAGACCAGCACCTGCAAACCCCTCAGATATCCAACCGGCAGAGATTGACTTGGACATCAACTGTGAGAAACCATCCAAGGAGGAGATTAGTAAAGCCATTAAACTTTTAAAAGATGGGAAAGCGGCCGGTCCAGATGGTATTCCAGCGGAGGCGGTTAAAGCCAACATAAACACATCCACAGAAATACTGTATAAATTATTTAGCAGAATCTGGGAGACCGAAGAAATACTAGCAAACTGGAGAGAAGGATACCTGGTGAAGCTACCAAAGAAAGGGGACCTTCAGAAGTGTGAAAACTATAGGGAATAATGCTGTTGTCAGTACCTGGGAAAATACTAAGCAGAGTCATCCTGGAGAGACTGAGAGATACCATCGATATAAAGCTAAGAGATGAACAGGCAGGCTTCCGACCAAATAGATCCTGTGCTGACCAGATAGCCACATTACGTATAATAATAGAGCAAAGTATTGAATGGAAATCCCAACTTTATATCGGATTTGTTGATTATGAGAAGGCTTTTGACAGTATTGATAGGGGAAACCCTTTGGAAATTAATGAGGCATTATGGAATTCCACAGAAAATTATTAACCTAATAAAGCAACATATACAGATATGAAATGTAGAGTTCTTCATGAAGGTAAACTAACAGATACTTTTGGAATAGAAACAGGAGTGCGTCAGGAATGTCTTCTATCACCTTTGTTGTTCTTACTGACAATAGACTGGATTATGAAGACCACAGTAACTAACACCAGAAATGGAATCCAATGGACTCTGACAGAGCAACTAGATGATCTGGACTTCGCTGATGATATAGCCCTTCTGTCACATACACGAAATCAGATGCAGGATAAGCTAAACACATTGAATCAAAGGTCCCAGCAACTAGGGCTGAACATTCATAAGGGAAAGACAAAGATATTGAGAATTAACCAAGCAAACGACAACTCGATCTCCTTGGGGGAAATCCCACTTCAAGAGGTAGAATCATACACATATTTGGGCAGCAACGTAGACAAAGAGGGTGGAACAGATAGAGATGTTAAAATAAGAATACAGAAGGCAAGAGGAGCTTTCATTGCACTGGGAAACATTTGGAAGTCCAAAGAAATCAAATCTAGAACAAAAATTCGGATATTTAACTCTAATGTAAAAGCAGTTCTACTGTATGGGTCAGAAACATGGAGAACAACTAAAACAATAGCGCATAAATTGCAAACATTCATCAACTGGTCTCTGCGCAGAATAGAGGGAATAAGATGGTATGATAGGTCACAAATGAGGAACTTATGGAGGAACAAGACAGATTCCAGTGAACGAACAGGTTAAAAAGACGCTGGCGCTGGATAGGACACACTTTGCGAAAACCGGAGGGAATATAACAAGAAGGGTCCTTGTCTGGAACCCGCAGGGACAGCGAAAGAAGGAGAGGCCGAGAAATACATGGAGACGAGATTTGGAGGCGGAGATCAACAATATAAAGAAGAGCTGGAGGGGGCTGCAGGAGATAGCTAGAGATAGGAAGACTTGGCATGAGTTGGTTGAGGGCCTATGCCCCAACCCGGGTAAAAGGCAAAAGAGAGAGAGATGAGTTTGTATTGTTTGTATGAGTTTATGTTGTTTGTATAAATTTATGTTGTTTGTATGAGTTTGTATTGTTTGTATGAGTTTGTGTTGTATGTATGAGTTTGTATTGTTTGTATGAGTTTGTATTATTTGTATGAGTTTGTATTATTTGTATGAGTTTGTATTGTTTGTATGAGTTTATGTTGTTTGTATGAGTTTGTGTTGTGTGTATGAGTTTGTGTTGTTTGTATGAGTTTATGTTGTTTGTATGAGTTTGTATTGTTTGTATGAGTTTGTATTATTTGTATGAGTTTGTATTGTTTGTATGAGTTTATGTTGTTTGTATGAGTTTGTGTTGTATGTATGAGTTTGCGTTGTTTGTATGAGTTTATGTTGTTTGTATGAGTTTGTATTGTTTGTATGAGTTTGTGTTGTATGTATGAGTTTGTATTGTTTGTATGAGTTTGTATTGTTTGTATGAGTTTGTGTTGTTTGTATGAGTTGGTGTTGTTTGTATGAGTTTGTATTGTTTGTATGAGTTTGTATTATTTGTATGAGTTTGTATTATTTGTATGAGTTTGTATTGTTTGTATGAGTTTATGTTGTTTGTATCAGTTTGTGTTGTGTGTATGAGTTTATGTTGTTTGTATGAGTTTGTATTGTTTGTATGAGTTTGTATTGTTTGTATGAGTTTGTGTTCTATGTATGAGTTTGTGTTGTTTGTATGAGTTTATGTTGTTTGTATGAGTTTGTATTGTTTGTATGAGTTTGTGTTGTATGTATGAGTTTGTATTGTTTGTATGAGTTTATGTTGTTTGTATGAGTTTGTGTTGTTTGTATGAGTTGGTGTTGTTTGTATGAGTTTGTATTGTTTGTATGAGTTTGTATTATTTGTATGAGTTTGTATTATTTGTATGAGTTTGTATTGTTTGTATGAGTTTATGTTGTTTGTATGAGTTTGTGTTGTTTGTATGAGTTTGTGTTGTGTGTATAAGTTTATGTTGTTCGTGTAAGTTTGTATTGCATCCTTATTTATTCAATAAAAATGCAGATAATTTCATGAGAATTGTTTAATAAGCTGAAGATAAAAAAAAAACAGTACAATGCTCTAGTGATTGGAGGCCTTGTATTACTTGGTGACAAGATATGCTGATGATACAGTACTTATGTCAACCTCACAAACTAATATTGAGAAATTGATCATGGCAAGTCATAGAAACATTCAAGAACAAAATGTGAATTTCAATTGAACAAAAAATACAAAATGATTACATCTGAAAAACTGATCAATAGATTTCTTCTTCGTCTTCTTCTTCTTCTTCTTCTTCTTCTTCTTCTTCTTCTTCTTCTCTAATTATGTTTCGTTTCACAACGTCAGGATAAGAGATTTCTGGAACAGGCTTGTGTGTGCTATTCATAAACATAGTTTTTTTTCACTGCCTCTGTTCTTTCTGAGGTCCACTTTTTACGTTGACGCTCTTTTGCTTTGTATACACTGCATCGGATTAACATTGCTCTGTGAAACACATTATCTGTTGGTGATCTGCTTATGAAGACGAACCATTTAATTTGTTGTTTCTTGATGAAGTTCATTACTGATGTTGTATTTAACTTTTGTTCCTGATATCTTCATTTCTAAACCGGTCTCTTCTAGATACTCCCCGCATTATGCGTATCATTATAGACATCAATTGGAAACAGTTTATAGTTTTAAATATTTAGTCTCATTGCTAACATTGCACAGAAATGTTCAATATTTAGTCTCATTGTTAACATTGGACAGAAATGTTCAATATTTAGTCTCATTGTTAACATTGCACAGAAATGTTCAATATTTAGTCTCATTGTTAACATTGCACAGAAATGTTCAATATTTAGTCTCATTGCTAACATTCGACAGAATTGTTCAATATTTAATCTCATTGCTAACATTGGACAGAAATGTTTCATATTTAATCTCATTGCTAACATTGGACAGAAATGTTTCATATTTAGTCTCATTGTTAACATTCGACAGAATTGTTTCATATTTAGTCTCATTGTTAACATTCGACAGAATTGTTTCATATTTAGTCTCATTGTTAACATTCGACAGAATTGTTTCATATTTAGTCTCATTGTTAACATTCGACAGAATTGTTTCATATTTAGTCTCATTGTTAACATTCGACAGAATTGTTTCATATTTAGTCTCATTGTTAACATTCGACAGAATTGTTATAAAAGAGATAACAAAAAAAGAAGGAACAAGGCTCTGCAGAAAATAAAACAATAACAAAACGTTTGAAACAAAATTGATATAAAGACAAACCTTGAATTTTTAAAAGCATGTATTTTTCATACTTTGGTCACATAAAACGTCACGATGGCCTGGAGAGAACAATAATGGAGGGCAGGGACCCATAACGCAGAGGCAGACCTAGAAGAAGCTGGCTACAAGAAACCATGAATATGACCATCGATGAAGTGGGTGAACTGGCTAGAGACAGAGTGAATTTCAGATGCGCTTCAAAGAGAGCATCGTTGTATAAAGGACACGCATCTTGATGATGATGATTTTTCATAAGCAATCCATTAACATGAAGGGTATACAATTAATAAAATGGTATAAAAATCAATTAATGTCTTAAAACTCAAGTACCACAGAATAGTACTCAAAATACCATGACCATAAACAAATGCAAAATATGTTAAAAACTTTGCAGCAGATTAAAATTCAATGGATGTGGATAATAAAGAAGTGACAAAAATAATTTAAACATAAAACTGCGCGATTATATGTAGATCGTTGTGTGTGTGTGTGGAGGGGTGTGTGGGAGATACTAGCCAAATGATACGGGAGAAAGACCATGGGGACTATGGGTGTCAGATGTCGTAGACGAATTGAGTATGACACATTCCAGATCCTTCTCACATGACAGGACTGTATTTCGAATTGATGTAATGGGAGGCACGTTACAACAGCAACATGTTAACGGGCGATGTTGTTGTAAGTATTATTATAGTTCCATGTCTGCATTTTATTGTTACTTCCTTTCTGCTACTGTATGACAGTAGACATTTTTCAATTCAAATGTTGTATCAATCCTAACATATGCCAGCGAGAGTTGTATCAATCCTAACATATGCCAGCGCGAATTGTATCAATCCTAACATATGCCAGGGAGAGTTGTATCAATCTTAACATATGCCAGCGAGAGTTGTATCACTCCTAACATATGCCAGCGAGAATTGTATCAATCCTAACATATGCCAGCGAGAGTTGTATCAATCCTAACATATACCAACGAGAGTTGTATCAATCCTAACATATGCCAGCGAGAATTGTATCAATCCTAACATATGCCAGAGAATTGTATCAATCCTAACATATGCCAGAGAGTTGTATCAATCCTAACATATGCCAGGAGAGTTGTATCAATCTTAACATATGCCAGCGAGAGTTGTATCAATCCTAACATATGCCAGCGAGAGTTGTATCAATCCTAACATATGCCAGCGAGAGTTGTATCAATCCTAACATATGCCAGCGAGAGTTGTATCAATTCTAACATATGCCAGCGAGAGTTGTATCAATCCTAACATATACCAGCGAGAGTTGGAAAATGACTAAAGATGTAGAAAGCAAGTTGAAAGCATTTGAAAATAGATGTCTGCGAAAAATAATGAATATAAAATGGGACGAATTCAGGAGAAGTGATGAAATCAGAGACATATCTGGTCAACCACTTGTGACAACTGCTATAAGAAAGAGAAGATGAAGATATGTTGGACACACCTTGAGGAGAAATGATCAACGAATATCAAAGCAGGCATTGAAGTGGGATGCAAAGGGTTCAAGAAAGAGAGGTCGACCTAAGGAGACCCTGAAACGAATTTTGCTGAGAGAGGCAGGAAATATCGGTCTCAGTTCCATGGAGGAGATTGAGCGAGTTGCCCAGGATAGAGCGGTATGAATAAATTACTTGCAGGCCCTATGTAACGTATAAAGGCACGAGAGGAATTATTATTATTATGACAGTAGTCGATACTATCTACAAATTTCATACCTACTTCCTTGTTGCGAGGGTAGGGAGGGAAGGTGGGAAAGGAGGAGGGGGTCCTCGATAGAGCTAAGTGCTAACGTAGTAAACCATGTTAAAAAATACCCCACTGAATTGTGGGTCATCCCGGTTGTGTAGAAGGCTAGAAGAGTAAACATCGACCACAAGCCCAGAGAGAGGGATCTTAAGGAAGCTGATTGTTAGTTATGCCCATTCTATCTTCTAGCATACTCTACAAACTCTGCTCAATTGTAAACGAATAGACTGTTTTTTCTGTGAATGAAAACAGTTGGATCGAGACGGGTTTGTGCAAATGTGCAAGACATATCCTTAATTAGCTATCCAGGACAGGCAAGAAGCATATATGGAGACGACACTTCATCTTTGTTTTCGGCTCGGACAAAACAAGGATAAAACTCCGACAATCACGGGTTTTAAGTCCTCTCAAATTGGCACAGGGTAGAACTTCACGTGCTTCTTTCGACGGTAGGAGCAGCTATTCTGCTACAGTGATCATCTACCGTCCAGTTTACTTAACCGTTTGTAATGTTAGAAATATCAAAACCAACATCTGAATTATATCTGAATATTATATACGTCAGCACATATAGGCGCTCACAAACATAACTACATATTGATTCATATAAATATCACACAAAAAATATGTAATTCACGCCAACAAACATCCACATAGACGCGCAGATACATAAATACAAATTGATTCATTCAATCAGA
This sequence comes from Arion vulgaris, assembly GCA_020796225.1. Lineage (NCBI taxonomy): Eukaryota > Metazoa > Mollusca > Gastropoda > Stylommatophora > Arionidae > Arion > Arion vulgaris. Next base: position 72,991,704 of record CM036757.1, read on the forward strand.
AACTTCATGAACATACCAACATAAATAAGAAAGAATTGAACTCGACAGGTGTACGCCACGCCGAGGTATCTTATTAGTGAAGCTACCAGCTTAACTCACGACTCACTTTTTCTATTCTCCCTTCAATCTCATCTTCAATCTCTGCATGTTTGCTCCTCTATTAACCTTCACATCCCCTCCCTCTCTCATTTCCGTAGATGTAAAAAAGAGCAGGTGTTTTTGCACTCAGGTATGCGTATTGACCTGATTTTCACTTCCCCCCTTATCACTTCCCCTTATCATTGTTCGAACATCATTGTGTCCCTTGATCTCATAGTTCTTAGTGTTCTTGACTGAGTTTGTAGACACAGAATAGAGATGAACCATCACTAAATCAACGAGGCTTGGTCGAGGGTAATAAGAAGATGGGTTATTTGTTCCCGCATTAAAAGGGAAATATTTTCTCTAGGTAAATAAAGAACAATGATCAATTATGTTGTAAATTAATGGGAGCGAGATAACAGGTATTACAGTGTTACATCTATATAGCATTAATGTGCGCAGGTGAAAAAAAAACATGCAAGGAATAACATACAAAGCAAATCGAATGTACAGTTAAGTTAAAACTAATTTGGAGAATATATTGTTATAAGCTAAAAAATAAAGACAAGACACTTTGAAGAAAGGTTTGTGTCTTTGTTATACTGAGGAAATATAGCCTCTTTGAGTCGAGACACGCCGTTTTCAACCTAAGGACAAGCCCTTGTGGGTTATATCAGAGCGTGCAGACCAACGAAAATAAAAATAAGAATGATGTCCTTGCGGATAAGGGTCGAAGTGGTTGAGTCTTAGCCGTGCGTTCCATAGTCATGGGTTCGAATTAGGACCCCGCCGTTCCGTGTACAAGTGCATTTTTTGCCAGAGATCCCTTTGATTATTGCCGGAGCTACGGTGTTCATACTTTGTGAAATACTCTCAGTAGGTGGCGTGCCATTTTACATAGAGGACTGAGACATATGGGTAAATCCCAGTGTAATGAAGTCAATTCATCGTTTTTAGATCAGAGAGTGTAGGCCATCGAACATGAAAAATAGGAATTACCTCCTTGTGGAGAATCCGAGTCTTTTGTTTTTTATAAAGAAATGCAACAGAAAAGTACATAAATAGGATAGTTCTCATACATACTTGTTATTGTCATACATAATTTGAAGAGTAGTATAGAATTTCAATGATTTCATAGAATGTACATGGTTATCTAGAATTTCAGTGACTTCATAGAATCACAATTTCTGTATAGAATTTTAATGGTCCCGCACACATATTTACAATGGCAATACAGAATGTTAATGGTTACATATAATTTTTACGGCAATTTAACATCACAGGGGTTGCAATAAACACTTCAATTCATTATTTACATATATTTTTTAATTCTCTCAAATGTCATTAATAACATTTTATTTCAAGGGTTAGGTAGGAATTATTTTGCATTTGGGCATAGATTTATTTCTCCTTCTTTTTTAACAGGTTAGAGTTCATGCGTAGTAAGGACGTCTAATATGACCTATCTGGTTCTTTTTTTGGGAAGGCTTGCATTTTTTAGCATCATGGTCAACTGCCATTTAAGTGAGCCTTACTTCGGCTTCTGCGGTATTTGTAATTTAGATCCCCCAGTAAAGGATCAAGAAACCTGTTGTTTAACCACGTAACGTGTACACAGCGAAAGATGTTTTGGTCTCAAACCTCAGAATTAGCAAGACTCGTGGTTACTAGCAAAACATCTTATCAACTTTGCTATCGGCGCCCTGGCATAGCTTCAATTGTAACATATAATGTCAATAACTATATAGAGGTTCGCCCGAGTAGTTATCGGGATCCAAATTTGGGGTGTAAAGAATATAACCACTGTTACCTGTCACGCATGTCGTAAGAGGCGACTAAGGAGGTTTGGCTGAAATCGGATGCACGTGTCCTAAACGTGTAGAAGTCTATGCTTTAGGGGCCTACCAATGTGCAACGTATACACGTTCCTGGCAAATATCAAATATATCACAAAGAGTGATTAAAATTGGTCGTAAAGAACGAACGCAAAGAAGATATGAGGTTCAAATAATATTTCGAATTTGAATAGCCTTATAACATGAATTGATTAATTGATTGAATAACTAAATATGCACAATATTTTCTTAAACAACAAGATATAAGCGGCAATGCATTAGAAAAAAACCATAACATTTAATCATCACAGAGAATTTTAATGTTTATAAAACAATATCGCCTTACATAATTCCAAATGGTATAAATAATATCAATGTGACATGTAATTCCAATGATCTATTGGCTTTTTGTTAATGAAACGACGTTATAGCACTGTGGGCAGAACAACAGATCATCATTCTCTCCAAACAGATTTCGAAGGGTATAATACTAATCAGTGACGGCTCGTCTTTAAGGGTCAGTCCACAGCCTTGCTATAGCCCAGGCCGTACAACTCGCCAGGTATTCCCTGACCTAGATAAGAAAAGGGGCTGACTATATTCTTAAGATCTCTTTACGAAATCCATTACTGTACAGACAGACATTTAATGACAAACATCGTAAATGGATTATAGATAATAATAAACTTGAGATATGGTCATAAAATGAATTTTATTTTAATCAAATGATCATGGTTTTATTCATATTTGGTTTTATTCATATTTAATACAGCTTTAAGAAAATTCAATGTAGAAGCTCAAAATGATTAACAAAGTATTGCAGAACAACAGTTGCATTATAATGTAATACATAGCTGTATAATAAGGTACAATATACATTTCTAACAGAAACAGAAGTTGCTTTAACTGTAGTACACTTTGTTGTTCTTTTATATATGTCCATCTTACTTAGATCATTGATATGTAATGATAAATATTGTAAACAATTGACTATAAACAATTACTTGCTAGTGAAGTTTGAAGTACCCTTCAAGTTTATACATTTTATGGACATTTGAAGCACATACAGCAAATTATATCAGATGAACTGAAAACAAAAACGTCAGTCATGCAAACATTGCAAATTAGCTTACACATATTGTTTCTTAAAGTTTGCCTTGAGATTTTGATGTGTAAACTGAAGGTTGTTGCAAAGTGTTAATTGATGAAACTTAATGTGAAAATTTGGCCAATTTTCTCTTGTTAGAAGAACTGACTGTTTTATCATTATGCATTTTCTGTAATTGTTTAAGAATACATTAGACAGTGGGGATAATGCTTTTGAAATAATGCTTGCCTTTGGACATCCATTAGCACACATACCACTAAATTCATCAGCACAATGTTTCACAATACTACATGTAACAATATGGATAAGGAGCTTCTTATGCTGTTTACAAGCCAGAAATTTTGCTTCTAATTCTGGTGATATGAGCCTCTGCATAGCAGCATATGACACAAATGTCAACAGTGTAATCAGTTTAGATGGGTATTTAAGCCCTCCTCTATCCAGTAATTGAATGTAGTCAGTTGCAATCTCTGGCTGAACATCAACTGTCAGTGTTTTCTCCATTTGTAGCAAGGCCTTACATGAAATGCACTGAGTTTTCCTACTGATCTTACTGAAGACATATCCAGCAATATATACTAATGATTCCTCTGTACCTTCTACACAAAGCAACTCACAATCATTAGGATCAATGTGGAAAAACACTTTGTCTACATCAGACTGGATACCATCTTCAAAAACACTATCACATTCATCACCCTCATGACTCATAGCTTCAGCAAAGTTACGAATTAAAAAATGACCATAGACAGATGATGTGAGACACAATAGGGAGTAAATCTTCAATTTCTTTTCTGTTTCCAATATTTGTTTCACTGATACTAGATAATTAGAACCAGACAATTGACGATATTCACCAAAGCGGGCTTCTAAGTTATCAGTTTGCAATTTTCCCAAAAGTATGAATTCTACATTGAAATTAGAAAAGGAATACTCAGCCAGTTCAATCATAACAGTTACAGAATGCAGTAAAGCAGAATATGTCTCTCTGGTTAGTTTCCCAATGGAAGTAGGCAACTTGCCCCATTCAGTCAACCACACAACAAAATTTTTCAAATAAAGAAACAATTCGCTGTTAATTGAAGTTAGTGGATTAGCAAAATTATTACGGTTATTCCTTCCTGCGAATTTACTCTTAACATTCATAATGTGCCACCATCTCCAAATGACCTCAATGAAATCTGCTGTTTCTTGACTTCCTAGGAACCTCAAAGCTGCAATATTGTACTCACTGAAAATTGCAAGAGCTAGTGAAACTTTCTGCCTCTCTATACTTGAGGGGCAAAGGCTTTACTAGTTAAAGTTGGTGCCAACTTCACAATACTCAGACGCTCATTTTGATACAGTTTTTCAAATGTGAAAAGAAGCACTTGCTACTTGGCTAGAATTAGTACAATTTGAGATTGATGTTTTATTCAGAAGTAACTCGGTTGTGGCGGATATGATAATGTCTGCTCTGCATCTTTCTGGTTCAGCCAATTTCTCCACAGACATTTCAACAGATGCACTGAGTCATACAATAAAAATATTTTTTTTACCAGCAATTCCAGGATTTTCTATATATGTACTGTTGTTTTTAGAAGGTTATTATAAACTTTACGGTTAACTGAGTTGTTGTCTGCAAGTACTGCCAGAACTGTGAAACCGCACTTTTGTACACTGTTGATGATCTGAAGCAATTTTGTGCCAAGATCCTCTGATGTCATCCTGTACATAGGCGACAGCTCGACAACTTCTCGATAACTTCCAAACACTGAGGAAATCAGAAAGCCTGTACTGTTGTTGCTGATTGCATAGAGTTTTCAGCCCTACCAAGTAACCTACCACCTGAGTATGTTACAGCTGATTTGATATGAATTTCATCCATTTGTACTGCCACAATCTTTTCCAACTCAGAAAGTCTGCACTCTTTAAATTTCATGTAAGTAGAAATGCTGCCATCATCATTAGACAATGAATAAGGAGAAGTTAAATTTTTAAATGTAGATAGATGTGGGAGACATAATAAGAGAGATTTTCTGGTAAATCTATAGCATGCAGGAGATTTCAAGAAAACCATATAGGAAAAGCATAATGTACAACTACTGTAGCGTCTTCTGTATTTGTCCTTATTGACAAGTTGTACCTGCTCTAAGATAAATGTTAGTTGTTTTTCATGTATGTGTGTATTAGTATCTTCTGATGATAATATTAATTCTCTAACAATTTCTAAATTACTATATGCTTCTTCTAATAAATCACTAATACTCTTTATGTTTGGAGAAGTAGCAGGATCAGTATCTTTGTAGTGGATCAGTAAATTTTCCAGCTGTGACCACCTCTCAAGTTTACTGTTAATTAAAATCCAATCAAGATATTTACCAGACACTTGTTTATTTTCTACATAAACTTGTACACTCATGTCTGGTAAAACATTTACACTTACAGAAATGGATGGTGCACTGTTTGCTTTCACATTCATAGTATACAAAACAAGACAAGTAAATATATCCTCTGTGACTGTATGCATTCTCCAGTTTTTATCTAACAAGTCTTTTAACTTTGCTGTTATCTCACACTTTAAAGTTGGAAAATCTTGTATAATATCTGCAGACAACCACTCAGCTGTTCTATTGTCATGTTTGCTGACGATTTCTGCTACTCTTATTTCTGGATCTTTACGAGATTGTGGTTGTTGACTCGATAAATAAGATGGCAATTCAGGAAAAGAGATGGATAAGCAGTTTTTTTAAACCAGGATGCTTCCGAGGAAGTTCATGTTTAATTCCACATTTATCTATAAATGTATCAGACAATATAATGTCACATGGATGAAAATGTTTACGACACACAACGCTTGATTTAACTGGTGACCAGTCTTTTCGTGGAATGCATTTCTTCCATCTGTCTCTCCTATCAGAATTTGATGGGAATTTAAAAACACTCACATATTCTTTAGTCGAGTCGTAGTTCGATTTACATCCAGGAACACAGCACTTTTTGCCCATTTTAAGATGAAAACAATATGCACAAATTTAATTTAACACTCTGCAATATCAGTAATCCAAATATTTGTTGTAGATAAATATACAAGGACTCAAAATCCAGTAAAATAACAAGACACGCTGACGTTCTATCGTTTACCGGACACACACAAAATGTCAGACCACTTTAGTTCGATTTATATCCAGAAACACAGCACTTTTTGCCCATTTTAAGATGAAAACAATATGCACAAATTCAATTTAACACTCTGCAATATCAGTAATCCAAATATTTGTTGTAGATAAATATACAAGGACTCAAAATCGTGTAAAATAAGAAGACACGCTGACGTTCTATCGCTTATCGACACACACAAAATGTCAGACCACTTTACGGAAGAGATAATTAGAGCGCGAAGGCCTTATACTGGAGCCTGGCTATGGTCAGTCTCGCCGGCCCCATCACAGATTTTGTGTAACGTGTATTGATTATGTTATAAAATATTTGTTTAGAATTATTACTTTTAACGGGATACTGATTAGCGTTGAAAGTTGAATGTATAAGGCTAAAATATCACATACACTCTGAAATTCAGAGTCTTTCCTGTCTAATTTTTATATTTCACGCATTTCTAGCACACTGCTTTTTAGGGTCAGCAGAAATGTGGTCTATTTAGACCATCTACTAACATATCAACATCTGTCTCTCTCTCGACTGGTTATTTAGCACAGAGAAAAGTGTTATTTTCATTCATTTAGTAGGGAAACTTTTACGTGGCCAAGCCAGTACATAGTTAAACGGTGTTGTTGCGCTAAATATTAGTCTGGGTGCGCAAATACGGAATGGTATATAACAATAATAGAAATAATAGAAACAACTAACCATCACAGAATAGTTTGAGCTAATCGTCTGTTCAATCAAAATACATCTGTGTACAACGATGTACTTTTAGACAAGTTGACGAGTTGTGACCAACTTTATAAAGTGATGACTGTGTTGTATTCAAAACCTAACTCTTCACCATGATTTTACCGAAAATTGTTGTCTTGCCCCACCAACAAAAATGATCACGAGCCGCCACTGATACTGATGGTTCCTGTTGCTTTCTGGTTAAACACACTCCTCACTCTGTCCCTCATAAATCCAGTTCTACGTGTACAATTGGTAACTCCAAACTCCTTAAGTCGCTGGATAAGCTGAATATTAATTTTTCATCATCATCCAGCAGGCTGTCGTGAAGAGACCAAAGCACATCTACTTTATCCATCATAGCTCCCGGATAATCACTGCTTTTGCTGCAAGTATGTTTGCTCTCTGAACACCGTGAGCACCCACATGTCTAGGATAGTAGATCCTTGTAAGTCTCTGGGAGGATGGAACACTCAATAGACAATCTCCAATCATTACCAAACTTGCCATTCTTTACTTTCCGAAGCATTGACTCTGAGCTAGATAAAACAACGGCCACAGTAGAGAGTTTCAGGGAGTCACTGGAGCGTAGCAGTAATGGCCTCAACCTCCATCCTCATACTGGAAGTAGTTGTCCTCTATGCTTCGCTTCGCTCTGCAAAAACCCTACCATGCGAGCTATCCAAGAAACCATATCCTGACTTGTCACCACTATACACAGGCCCATCGGTTTAAACAACATCATCATCATCATCACTTGCAACATTATCTCTTACCTGCTTATATAAAACGTTAATCATCGTCATCTATCCTCATTTAATAAATGCACTTACAACTAGGTTTAAACTAGACACTTTTGTGCAAAGAATCTGAAAGTGTAAATATATATCTTTATATATATATATATATATATATATATATATATATATATATATATATATATATATATATATATATATATCTCATCATCATCATTGGCCTCTTTGTCTCAGGAGACAATAGGTCTTGCGTCACGTAGTATGTTCTGCGCTGTCTCAGGAGACAATAGGTCTTACGTCACGTAGTATGTTCTGCGCTGTCTCAGGAGACAATAGGTCTTACGTCACGTAGTATGTTCTGCGCTGTCTCAGGAGACAATAGGTCTTGCGTCACGTAGTATGTTCTGCGCTGTCTCAGGAGACAATAGGTCTTACGTCACGTAGTATGTTCTGCGCTGTCTCAGGAGACAATAGGTCTTACGTCACGTAGTATGTTCTGCGCTGTCTCAGGAGACAATAGGTCTTGCGTCACGTAGTATGTTCTGCGCTGTCTCAGGAGACAATAGGTCTTGCGTCACGTAGTATGTTCTGCGCTGTCTCAGGAGACAATAGGTCTTACGTCACGTAGTATGTTCTGCGCTGTCTCAGGAGACAATAGGTCTTGCGTCACGTAGTATGTTCTGCGCTGTCTCAGGAGACAATAGGTCTTGCGTCACGTAGTATGTTCTGCGCTGTCTCAGGAGACAATAGGTCTTACGTCACGTAGTATGTTCTGCGCTGTCTCAGGAGACAATAGGTCTTGCGTCACGTAGTATGTTCTGCGCTGTCTCAGGAGACAATAGGTCTTGCGTCACGTAATATGTTCTGCGCTGTCTCAGGAGACAATAGGTCTTACGTCACGTAGTATGTTCTGCGCTGTCTCAGGAGACAATAGGTCTTGCGTCACGTAATATGTTCTGCGCTGTCTCAGGAGACAATAGGTCTTACGTCACGTAGTATGTTCTGCGCTGTCTCCGGAGACAATAGGTCTTGCGTCACGTAATATGTTCTGCGCTGAATCACGTTTCTTGTGGCTGTAATGGCCTATTCATATATATCTATATATGTGTAGTGTGTAGTGTTTGATTGATAGGAACATCATCATTGCACTTCTTTGAATAATCATATGTGCTTCTTCTTCTTCTTCTTTGTTTCCTAACGCTCCATATCGACCACTTATTAACCACTCTGGGATTTGTATGTAATCTGAGCCTAAGAGTGGTTGAACGTTCTGCAAGTTATGTGTCTACAAGTAGGATAGCTCATTCGATTTCTGCAATTCTTTTTATTTACTAGAGTAGCTTAATGTGTGCTTATAGATCTTTCTTACACAAGAAGATCTCAAAGATAGTGTACGAACTTCGTAGCACCGGCAAGGGTCCAGATGTAATATTGAAAATTGTCAAAAAAATATTTTTAGGAATTTAATTTTTTTTTTTTAACGAATGTTACCCTGTAGAAGCTTTACAGCCTACTATTATCAATTTAAAAAAATAATTTGTACAACGTATCAACAGATATTATTCAATAATACAGCAGGTGGATCGCCCTGATTTTCTTACCATTTCTCATCAATAAAACAAGTAAGAAACAAGAAATTAGCCTGCAAAATTACAAAAATTGTAGACGGCAAACTTCACTATTCATCAGTTAATCCTCTATATAGTTTGTTCACTAGTTTGTGACCGATATCTTAAAATTAGTTCATTGTTCTGATTTGATTATTGATCATTTATTTTATTAAGAAAAGCAATCTGAACAGTGGCCGAGAAATGTTGTTCAAAGATTCACTAAATGTGTTCTCTTCCAAGACATTGAGTTTTGTTTAATCATTCTGTGCAGACAAACATGCAACTTTGTGAAGACTTTACATTTCTAGAGGAAACAAGCAAGAGAAAGTTATCATTAAATTAATCATTATTATTCTTTTCTTTTTATTCTACTCTTAGCCCGTGTGTTGCCGGAGTACGCAAGGGGAGCAAAGAATAGTAACACTGCGACCTACAAGGCATGTCGTAAGAGGCGACTGAGGTAGGGGCCTAGGGAGCTACCCTAGTAAATAACAAAGCGTCGCAGAAATCGGATGTGCTGGCCTACTTGTAGGTGCATAACTGGAACAATGCCCAATCGCTCTTAGGCTCAGATCACATACAAATCACAAAGAGTGGTTAACAAGTGGACAATATGGAGCGTTCGAAGAAGATCCAGATTCCACTCTTAAATATAAATATGTTCTACCATTATTCCAGAATTCATCTGTCGTCTGGCACGATTTAAAAAAAAAATTGAAGTCAATAAAACACATTGTTTCTGTACATAAATTCTATACATCTGTGTTGTTTACCTGCATGCTTTACGTACAGGTGTTTAATTTTCATTTACTTTTCTGTTATGTAGATTTTGCAGAGAAACTAGAAATAAATTGAAGTAGCTGGTGTGACAGAACATCGGATTCAATCCCCAAGGAACACGGTTCATTTTCCAGTAAATTACACTTTATCCTCAATTTCATATCGATTATCTAATGTATTGAAATACATGATCCAATATCTGGTCTATAAACTCTCTTTTAATTATTTATTCTGTACAATTTCAGGAGAATTATTGACTTTACACATTCTGTTTTGTGATTCGATTTTGTACTTTCCTTTCTACATTTTTGCTCCTGTTTCTGTAGCTGTCTGTCTACTTTTAAACAGTAAAATATCGTCGGCCCCACGAACAATCTCTGGAGGTCGCCTTTTACCAGATGGGAGAGTAGACACTTGTTCTATTCTTTATTTAAAAAAAAAGTCAGTTGCATATCCTTTACATGACTTTGTGAATCAACTCCCAGCTTTTCACGCTGTTTGTGATTTTTCTAGACATTATTACGTTCAGCAGTTTGCCATTGCTTTCTGAACGAGTGGTGCCATCGTCCTTTTGTAAAAATTCCACGCTAAACAATTTGCAACCAAATTGTCTGCAGCGTGATTCGAATTCATAACGTCGGGATTAATAGACCGAGTCACTATCCCCTAAGCCACAGACGCCACCGTTCTATTCTTTACTAACCCGTTAATTACACACACGAAAAACAAAAGAATACAATAAGTTATATATATATATATATATATATATATATATATATATATATATATATATATATATATATATATATATATATATATAAATGTCTTGTATTCTTGTCAGTTTGTACTGACTAATTGATCATATTTAGTATGTTCTAGTTCATAAAATGTGTGAAAGATTAGCGTAATGCATAGGCGTTCTACTATCGACTAAGAACACAAGAGGATGGGGGTTCGAGCCAACACTCGACTGTCCCCGATAAGAAAAGGAATTCTCCCTCCTACCTCCTGCATACTAGGGTCTAGAAATATGAAGTGACAATGCACTTTATTCCATAAAGTCTGAAAAAGCTACGGGAAATTGTATTATTAAAAGTAAATAAAAGTATTTTTTTGTTCATTGTTCGTTAATTATGAATTCAGAAGTAGTCATGGCGTCATTCAGGCGAACTTTACTTCGACTTCAGAGATACTTGTAACTTAGATCCTCAAGTAAAGAAGCAGGGTTTCCTATAGTTCAACGGTTTACCGCATGCACACTGTATTGTTGACCCAAACTGGACTCAAACCTCCGAGTTTCCAGACATGTGGTACTAGCTCAGTTTGGTATTAACTTTCCTATCTGTGACTACTTACAACTATTTTACTTTCTGTCCGTCTTAACTTTCCTATCTGTGACTACTTACAACTATTTTACTTTCTGTCCGTCTTAACTTTCCTATCTGTGACTCCTTACAACTATTTTACTTTCTGTCCGTCTTAACTTTCCTATCTGTGACTACTTACAACTATTTTACTTTCTGTCCGTCTTAACTTTCCTATCTGTGACTACTTACAACTATTTTACTTTCTGTCCGTCTTAACTTTCCTATCTGTGACTACTTACAACTATTTTACTTTCTGTCCGTCTTAACTTTCCTATCTGTGACTACTTACAACTATTTTACTTTCTGTCCGTCTTAACTTTCCTATCTGTGACTCCTTACAACTATTTTACTTTCTGTCCGTCTTAACTTTCCTATCTGTGACTACTTACAACTATTTTACTTTCTGTCCGTCTTAACTTTCCTATCTGTGACTCCTTACAACTATTTTACTTTCTGTCCGTCTTAACTTTCCTATCTGTGACTACTTACAACTATTTTACTTTCTGTCCGTCTTAACTTTCCTATCTGTGACTACTTACAACTATTTTACTTTCTGTCCGTCTTAACTTTCCTATCTGTGACTACTTACAACTATTTTACTTTCTGTCCGTCTTAACTTTCCTATCTGTGACTACTTACAACTATTTTACTTTCTGTCCGTCTTAACTTTCCTATCTGTGACTACTTACAACTATTTTACTTTCTGTCCGTCTTAACTTTCCTATCTGTGACTCCTTACAACTATTTTACTTTCTGTCCGTCTTAACTTTCCTATCTGTGACTACTTACAACTATTTTACTTTCTGTCCGTCTTAACTTTCCTATCTGTGACTACTTACAACTATTTTACTTTCTGTCCGTCTTAACTTTCCTATCTGTGACTACTTACAACTATTTTACTTTCTGTCCGTCTTAACTTTCCTATCTGTGACTACTTACAACTATTTTACTTTCTGTCCGTCTTAACTTTCCTATCTGTGACTACTTACAACTATTTTACTTTCTGTCCGTCTTAACTTTCCTATCTGTGACTCCTTACAACTATTTTACTTTCTGTCCGTCTTAACTTTCCTATCTGTGACTACTTACAACTATTTTACTTTCTGTCCGTCTTAACTTTCCTATCTGTGACTCCTTACAACTATTTTACTTTCTGTCCGTCTTAACTTTCCTATCTGTGACTACTTACAACTATTTTACTTTCTGTCCGTCTTAACTTTCCTATCTGTGACTACTTACAACTATTTTACTTTCTGTCCGTCTTAACTTTCCTATCTGTGACTACTTACAACTATTTTACTTTCTGTCCGTCTTAACTTTCCTATCTGTGACTACTTACAACTATTTTACTTTCTGTCCGTCTTAACTTTCCTATCTGTGACTACTTACAACTATTTTACTTTCTGTCCGTCTTAACTTTCCTATCTGTGACTCCTTACAACTATTTTACTTTCTGTCCGTCTTAACTTTCCTATCTGTGACTACTTACAACTATTTTACTTTCTGTCCGTCTTAACTTTCCTATCTGTGACTACTTACAACTATTTTACTTTCTGTCCGTCTTAACTTTCCTATCTGTGACTACTTACAACTATTTTACTTTCTGTCCGTCTTAACTTTCCTATCTGTGACTACTTACAACTATTTTACTTTCTGTCCGTCTTAACTTTCCTATCTGTGACTACTTACAACTATTTTACTTTCTGTCCGTCTTAACTTTCCTATCTGTGACTCCTTACAACTATTTTACTTTCTGTCCGTCTTAACTTTCCTATCTGTGACTCCTTACAACTATTTTACTTTCTGTCCGTCTTAACTTTCCTATCTGTGACTCCTTACAACTATTTTACTTTCTGTCCGTCTTTCTTTTCTTTTCTCTAATCCTGTTTTGCATTACAGCGTCAGGATCTAGAACGGTTTTTTATGTGCCTTTCATAAACAGTGTCTTTCGTCGCCTTTGTTATCTCTGAGGTCCATTTTTTGCGCGGTCGGCATTTTGTTTTGTATCCACTGTATCGGAGTCTTTTTCTTCGGACGACCCATATTGACCACTCTTTGTAATTTGTATGTGATCCGAGCCTAAGAGCCATTGTACTTTGTGCCAGTTATGTACCTACAAGTAGGCCAGCACATCAGATTTCTGCGACGCTTTTATTTACTAGGGTAGCTTCCTAGGCCCCTACCTCAGTCGCCTCTTACGACATGCCTTGTAGGTCGTAATGTTGTTATTATTTGCTTCCATTGAGAACCATGTCAATACATAAGCAACCCTGCATCGGAGTAACATTGCTCCTTGAGGTGCACTGTCTGTTGGTAATCTGGTTATGTGACCGAACCATCTAAGTCATCGTTTCCCAAAGTGGGCGGTACCGTCCTCCTGTGGGCGCTGAAGCCTTCCAGAGGGAGGGTAGTCGGTTGAGAAGAATTTGAGGGAGTTTTTTCGTGATTTTGCTATTGAATAGTCGTTAAAAATTTGAATACTGCATTTTAGTTCATCTTATGCCCATCTTATTCGATCCATTTGTTCATCAATTTTCTATTTCATGTATAAAATCATTTGAAAATTGACCATGTGTGACAGAAATATATATAATTTTTTTTATATCAAAGTGAAAATAGAGCATGTACATATGTATGGAGGGGCGTGGTACACTGTTATAATGAGGAGGGGGCGTTACAAAGTTTATGTCGTGCAAAGTGGGCGGTAGGCCGAAAACGTTTGGGAATCTATGATTTAAGTTGTTCTTTCTTGATGAAGTTCACTATTTGTTGTCTGTGATAGCCCATTAGTGATCACACAAAGTAAACTATAATATCGCTCGTGTGTTGCCGGAACTCGCATGGGGAGCAAAGAATAGTAACACTGAGACCTACAAAAGAGGCGGCTAGGGTAGGGACCTAGGGAATCTACCCTAGTAAATAAAAACGTCGCAAAATCGAATATGTTGGTCTACTTGTAACGCATAACTTACAGAATGTACAATCGCTCTTGGGCTCAGATTACATACCAACCACAAGTGGTTTAACAAGTGGCCGATATGGAACGTGAGAAGAAGAAAAAAAAGCTATGATAAATAAATAGAACCTTGCGAATCAACAAACCAGGCTTGTAAACAAACTAAATATACTCAATATTAAGACAAATCGTTGGTGTAATTTCTAATGTAACGTCATCACTCACAGGATAACCAGGCATACCAATTGAACGTCTCTTATCTATAACAAAACCTACCTACGTCAATTGTTTTTTCCCCCTGCTTTTAACTCTATTCTATTTATCTTGAATGTACTGATCAAGGCATGATCTGGTATCATACGATTAAATAGCCGATTTGTTAAACAGATACGTTAAAATAACTCAAACTGTCGAAGTAATTACTTCAATGTGACAGTTTTAACGCGTAGATTATTTACAGTAAAATTACTGCACGCATGTAGGTATTGTGTATTTATGTAATAAGAAAATTAGCAGCAGTTAACAAAATGCGCACTCAAGCACACTTAACAGACGTACAGTTTGGTGTAGTAATAGATAATATAAAGTACACAGTTATCAGTTGACGTCATTTCCGTTGTGAAAAATAGTTCTGAGATTTTTATTTAATACAAACAAGCAACGAGTGGCTTAATCCAGTCGATCTAAAAACTGAGCTTTGAGGAAACCTGAGAGATTTGAAGCTGACTGCGCAGTTTGTGGTCTACGGTAAGCTAAGCGTATGATCAAAGATCGCTGAAGAATAATATAATACAAATCATTCAGAGCAATCCAAAACATAATGGATAATAATTAAGAGGAATGGTGGAAAATGTGGTTGTAATAATATGAGAAAAATGGTGAAAAATGTGGTTGTAATAATATGAGAGGAATGGTGGAAAATGTGGTTGTAATAATTAATACAAGAGAATGGTAGAAAATGTGGTTGTAATAATATGAGAAAAATGGTGAAAAATGTGGTTGTAATAATATGAGAGGAATGGGGGGAAATGGGGTTGTAATAATATGAGAGAAATAGAGAAATGGGGGAAAATGGGGCTATAATAATATGAGAGGAATGGGGAAAAATGTGGTTGTAATAATATGAGAGAAATGGGGGAAAATGTGGTTGTAATAATTTGAGAGGAATGGTGAAAATGGGGTTGTAATAATATGAGAGGCATGGTGACAAATTTGGTTTGATAATATGAGAGGAACGATGGATTTCTCTCTGGATTTTGGATTGCCTTGTGTCTTTACGAGCTCAACTTGAACACCGAGCCTACGTTTTATCGTCCGTCTCAGATAGGAATAGGAACTCGATTTCACCTACACAGAGATCAGAAATATGAGAGGAGTAATATAATAGTGAAACATACCGATGAACATACGTTGACTTCTTCTTCTTCTTCTTCTTCTGCGTTCTCGACTAGATTGGGATTTCGGATTCTCTATTTCGGATTCGGATTCTCAGATTATCAGCCACGCCATACAGTTTGTCTTGGACGCTGGTGTAAGTGGGCCACCTCTTTCTTCTCAAGTCCAGCGTACTGGGGGCAGTTCTGTAGGATATAATATCTATGATTTCTGCTTCCCCGTTTGTGCCGACCTCTTCCCGCAGTAAGTTTTGGCTACCCTCGTGATGGTAAGTCTGACATTTTTACTGCGTGGCTAAATTTCCGAGGCAGATTGGCGACCATAGAATCCGTTATCTCATTCCTCATTGTGAGGGCTCGTTGCACCATGTTATGCACCTTACGGCCTGGTGCATCCGTTTTCTGCAAGCATATATTTCGGGTTAGCATTCCCTAGCGGACACCTTTATCCGATTTCATCTAGACCTCATTACTCGCCTCTTACGACATGCATGGCAGGTAACAGTGGTTTATTCTTTACATCCCAAATTTGGACCCGGGTAACCACTCGGGCAATATGTTATCTGTGTAAGAAGATACATACATAGGTCAATAAACTAGCAATGTATGCCCGCCTGCCCAGCATGTTCGTAGCGCGTTGGACTACGGGTGACTATCCCTCTGTGTGTGCGGGTTCAATTCCGCGGGATGGCAGAAAAAGCCACAGATTCCCCAGATTTACGGTGTTCGTGGCACCGAACCGAAGGGTTACGATGTCCATGGAACCAAGCCGAAGAGCTGAAAAGCTCAAGTGCTTCTGTATCGGAAGATAAAAAAAAAACTAGCAATGTATAAAGAAACATTTAATGAAACTAATTAATAACATTTTAACATTAGTAAAGTTTTATCAACGGAGAGAAAGTAGAATGTGAACAGTTTTGAATATCTCGGTTCACTGAAACACAGACATTTAGCAAGGCAGTGGAAAAACATATATTTACTTAACAAATAGATCTATCCAGAAAGAACTCAAAACCAAAGAAAACTACATGATGCTACAAAAAAGAATGAGAAGATAACGAATGTCATAAAGTTATAATTAATCTGCTTAATAATGATATGATTAATATGTGTAATAAAGATATGATTAATCTGTGTAATAATGATATGATTAATCTGTGTAATAATGATATGATTAATCTGTGTAATAAAGATATGATTAATATGTGTAATAATGATATGATTAATCTGTGTAATAATGATATGATTAATCTGTGTGATAATGATATGATTAATCTGTGTGATAATGATATGATTAATCTGTGTAATAATGATATGATTAATCTGTGCGATAATGATATGATTAATCTGTGTAATAATGATATGATTAATCTGTGTGATAAAGATATGAATAATATGTGTAATAATGATATGATTAATCTGTGTAATAATGATATGATTAATCTGTGTAATAATGATATGATTAATCTGTGTAATAATGATATGATTAATCTGTGTGATAATATGATTAATCTGTGTGATAATAATATGATTAATCTGTGTGATAATAATATGATTAATCTGTGTAATAATAATATGATTAATCTGTGTAATAAAGATACGATTAATCTGTGTAATAATGATATGATTAATCTGTGTAATAATGATATGATTAATCTGTGTGATAAAGATATGATTAATCTGTGTAATAATGATATGATTACTCTGTATAATAAAGGTATTACAAATCTGAGTAATAATATGAACTTCTATGTGTGGCTATAGTCATCTCCAGTTTCAATATATTCCTAATTTTCTTTTATTAAACACAAATTTTGTTGTATCTTCTAATGATTATCTGAAATAATTCTGTTTCTTTTATTGATTAAGAAGCAACATAAATAAACACAATTCTTATAAATATTCCATATTGATTGTAAACTATGGCCTGATGTGATCGATTTGTTAAGTTGTTTTGTGTGCTGAAAGAAGTGACTATATTTGTATATGTGTCAAGGACATGGAGGAAGAAACAGGCACATGATAATGGTAACATACATGTCGAGCTAGGGACAAACAACGTAAATGTGTTTTAATTGACGTGAGGACGGATACGGGTTCGTTCGGACAATGAGGGTGAGTTCATACAGAGGTCAGTGAGAAGGAAATAGGACAAGTTAGGTTGGGTCAAGGTGTGGAACAAGGAGGAAGCGATAGCCAGGTGTTGACATTGCGTGAGTAACTGCTCTCTCTGTTAGCAGGTAAACAACGAGTGCTTAACGAAGAAAGACAAAAAAGAGGGAAGAAAATATTCTCCCGGAAAACTCATGTTGTATTTTATCATTTTCAAGAAAATATCATGGAATCATTTTATTTTTATTGTAAAGAGGTTAAGGATGGGTGGGGTAAGGGATGGTTTGTTGGGGAAAATATTTGGTGTCTGTAAAAAGACAAAACAGCTTGTTATTTGAATGTGTAACGAGACGAAAACAGCTTGTTACTCTTGTATTAGAGGACAAAACAGATTGTTACTCTTGTATTAGAGGACAAAACAGCTTGTTACTCTTGTATTAGAGGATAAAACAGCTTGTTACTCTTGTATTAGAGGATAAAACAGCTTATTACTCTTGTATTAGAGGACAAAACAGATTGTTACTCTTGTATTAGAGGATAAAACAGCTTGTTACTCTTGTTCAAGAGAACA
This sequence comes from Arion vulgaris, assembly GCA_020796225.1. Lineage (NCBI taxonomy): Eukaryota > Metazoa > Mollusca > Gastropoda > Stylommatophora > Arionidae > Arion > Arion vulgaris. The sequence continues at coordinate 73,010,149 of CM036757.1, forward strand.
AAACAGCTTGTTACTCTTGTATTAGAGGATAAAACAGCTTGTTACTCTTGTTCAAGAGAACAAAAGAGCTTGTTACTCTTGTGTTAGAGAACAAAACAGCTTGTTACTCTTGTGTTAGAGAACAAAACAGCTTGTTACTCTTGTTCTAGAGGACAAAACAGCTTGTTACTCTTGTGTTAGAGAACAAAACAGCTTGTTACTCTTGTTCAAGAGGACAAAACAGCTTGTTACTCTTGTGTTAGAGAACAAAACAGCTTGTTACTCTTGCATTAGATGACAAAACAGCTTGTTACTCTTGTATAAGGGGACAAAACAGCTTGTTACTCTTGTTCAAGAGAATAAAACAGCTTGTTATTTGTATATGTAACGAGACGAAAACAGCTTGTTACTCTTGTAATAGAGGACAAAACAGCTTGTTACTCTTGTTAAGAGGACAAAACAGCTTGTTATTTGTATATGAGAGACAAAACAGCTTGTTACTCTTGTAAAGAGGACAAAACAGCTTGTTACTCTTGTATAAGGACAAAACAGCTTGTTATTTGTATATTAACGAGACAAAACAGCTTGTTACTCTTGTAATAGAGGACAAAACAGCTTGTTACTCTTGTATAAGGGGACAAAACAGCTTGTTATTTGTATATGTAACGAGACGAAAACAGCTTGTTACTCTTGTAATAGAGGACAAAACAGCTTGTTACTTTTGTACAAGAGAACAAAACAGCTTGTTACTCTTGTGTTAGAGGACAAAACAGCTTGTTCGTTTTATATGTAAAAATAATAATATATTAAGCTTCTTCATAGTTGCATCTAAAAGTTGCATAATTAACCTCTCCATAGTTGCTATGTTTCTATAAGGAGATCAACAGCTTATTATGTCTGTATAAGGAGATCAAACAGCTTATTATGTTTGTATATGGAGATCAAACAGCTTATTATGTCTGTATAAGGAGATCAAACAGCTTATTATGTCTGTATAAGGAGATCAAACAGCTTATTATGTTTGTATATGGAGATCAAACAGCTTATTAATTGTATACGTATTGAAGCCGAACTGTCTGTTATTTTTGTATGTAATGTGACATAACAGCATGTTATTTGTGTCTGTAGAGGATATAACTTCTGCTATTTGTGTCTGTAGGATATACTTCGTATTTGTGTCTGTAGATGATATAACTTCTGCTATTTGTGTCTGTAGATGATATAACTTCTGTTATTTGTGTCTGTAGATGATATTCTCTTCTGTTATTTGTGTCTGTAGATGATATTCTCTTCTGTTATTTGTGTTTGTAGAGGATATAACTTCTGCTATTTCTGTTTGTAGGGAGCTTAACTTGTTATTTTTGGGGAAGGGCATAACGTCTGTTATTTTTGTTTGTGGGGACATAACTCCTGTTATTTTTGTTTATAAGGGACATAACTTTAGGTTTGTTTTTAAATGTTGTTCATGAGCTAACTTCCTGATAAGGGGATCTGAAGGTCACACTCCGCAGTTGGAGTGTGATTTTTTCCTGTAGGCGCACATGTCTACTCAGACTCAATTTGATACCAGAGAAACAATTGAAAGTCAAGATTACCTGCTTGATCTTGACCACATCATCCATTATGTACCGATGGTTGAAAGAAAATACAGACTTTACACTATATTCCTCAATACATCACATGGTATGAAAATGGGTTCTTGTTTTTTTGGGGGGGTTTGTTTAACCTACCAATACAAACAAACCGAATCTGAGCGTCTGTAGCTCAAGTGGTAGTGAGCTTGATCACGAGCCCAAGCGTACCTTGTTCAAACCCCACGGTGGGCAAGTTTGGAAGCAAATTCGTATCCGTGGGATTTTTACCAAAAAAAAGGGAAAAATTGACCTCACGTTCAAAAGCAATGGCAAACTACTGAATGTATAAGTGGTGCCTAGAAAATCAACGAATCGTTTACTGTGGTCCGGATACGTCCTTTAGGATATGCCACGATTTTTTTTTTTTTTAACCTACCAATAAACCGGAGTAAAGCAAGGCTGTATTCTATTTTCGCTATTGTTTGGAGTAGCCATTATATGGGTAATGAGAAAATGTTGCAGGGCGAAACTGGCATCGATTGGGTAGAAAATAGTCAACTAGAAGATTTGGATTTTGCAGATGATATTGCCTTGTTAAGTAGAAACAACCAAGATATGCAAGAAAAACAGACAACTTGTCATCTGTAGCATCAAAAGTTGGCCTGCAGATAAGCTATGAAAAACAAATATAATGAAGACACCTATGGCAAGTAATGCAGATATCACACTGGAATCTAAAATGATAAAAATAACAGAGCAGTTCACCTATTTAGGTAGCAATTTTGATTGCACAGGAAATGTTAAAAAGAAATTATGATACGAATTGGCAAAGCAACATCAGCTTTTAAAAGTCTAAATAAAATATGGAACTGCAAGTTATATAGTATTAAAACTAAATTACGAATTTTCAATTCAAATGTTGTATCAATCCTAACATATGCAGGCGAGAGTTGGAAAATGACTAAAGATATAGAAAGCAAGTTGAATGCATTTGAAAATAGATTGCGAAAAATAATGAATATAAAATGGAACGAATTCAGAAGAAGTGATGAAATCAGGGGAAAAGGCTGGTAAACCACTAGTGACAACTGTTATAAGAAAGAGAAGATGGAGTTATGTTGGGCACACCTTGAGAAGAAATGATCAACGAATATCAAAGCAGACATTGAAGTGGGATGCAAAGGGTTCAATAAAGGGAGGACGACCTAAGGAGACCCTAAAACGAACTTTGCTGAGAGAGGCAAAAAATACCGGTCTCAGATCCATGGCAGAGATTGAGCGAGTTGCACAGGATAGAGCGGTGTGGAAAAATTGTTTGCAGGCCCTATGTAACGTATAACGGTACGAGAGGAATCATTATTATTATTAACCTACAAATACTAGTGATTTTTTTTTTTCCCGATCCAGAAGCACTTGAGCTCTCAGCTCTTCGGCTCGGTGCCATGGACACCGTAAATCTGAGGAACTTGTGGCTTTTCTGCCAGCCCGCGGAATTGAACCCGCACTCACAGAGGCTAGTCAACCGTAGTCCAATGCGCTGGGCAGGCAGGCAGGAAATTATTTATACTGTAAGTTTGATGGACATCTACATGATCTAAAGCCGAATGATTGGCTTCACGGCATCCGGTTTTGTTCCATATGGTTCAGTCACTCTCCGCAGAAATGTCATAACACATGTCGAGAGTATTGCACAAGCACAAACTCCGTAGCTCCAGCAACAATCCTATGGATCTCTGAAAAAACGCTCGTGAACAGAACGAAAGATTAGGATTTAGTCCTACGGCCTTCATAACGCATAGCTACTAACTAACGTTGTGTGTTCTTGTTATTGATTTCAAAATCTTTAGACAAAACATTATTGAAGTGTGACGAAGATTCTGCGAATTGTTGGGCACCCAAAAATCTACCTGCTTTGTGTATTATGTCCGACATCCAAAAATCTACCTGCTTTGTGTATTATGTCTGCTCTGAAAGAAGTTTAGGTAAAGTTGTCGATAACTGCACTCGATTATTGAGCTTGACCTATTTACCCTTACCTGAACTCTAGGAATTGGGACAAACGGGAACTCGTGTTTACGAGCAGTTCTGTTAAGTAGCCTTCACATCCACGTCGAGACAGGTTTTTCGTAGTACGTTGCGAAACGAAATGATGTCTTTAATATGATGTAACAGTTAGAACATATAAGTTACTAGTGTAATGAAAATGTGTATATGATATCATGGACAGCGTATCATGGACAATGCACATTCTAGCAATAAGATCATTGGAAGCCACATCATCATCATCATCAATAGCTTGTTTTCAGCAGAACTTTGCTATCTTAATAATCCTTCGGAATTTCTTCTCTTATACCCCGATGTCCTGCCTCTGCAGCGGTCATGCTCCAAACCTTAGTTACATCCTGAATCCATCTTCTCCGTAGTCTTCCTCTCCTCCTCTTCGCCTCCTTCCATGATGGTCTTCTCCAGTCCTTCATGTCTCTTTATATGTCAAAAATACTTTAATTTGTTATCGTTCTTATTTGTAGCATCATTTTTCTTTGATTTTGAGTGATTTCTGGATAGATCTATTTGTTCTTCCCATTTGTTGGAAGCAACATAGATATGGTTTTACAGAAAAATGCTGAAAACTCCATGGACAGCGAAGAAAACAAATGATGAGGTTTTAAAACAGGTCTGCACACAAAGAAAGCTTGGAGGAAACCTTGAAAAATGTTATGTAGTTGAACTCTGTAGGCAATGAATGACATACTCAAAGAAGATGAAATGGCTCGACATGTTATGAGAATGAGACAGAAATGCCTGCAAGGATAGCCTCACTTGACACCAGAGAAGAAGAAGGCAGACCACGAACAACATGGCGCATGATGAAGGAACTGGACACCATCTCTGATGTGGGCTCTGCCTGAAGGTTGCAGGACAGGAGGCATGAAGTCTTCTAACCCATGTGTCACTAGGCATGACGGGATTAAGTAGTAAGTAAGTAAGTTGAACTCTGTAGTTCACGGTAGAATCAAAGTAATTGTGTCTTGTCTATTATTTACTGAGGTATGTGGCTCTAACTGTACTGTTACAACTTGTCTCATGTGTAACATCTGTTACAACTTGTCTCATGTGTAACATCTGTTACAACTTGTCTCATGTGTAACATCTGTTACAACTTGTCTCATGTGTAACATCTGTTACAACTTGTCTCATGTGTAACATCTGTTACAACTTGTCTCATGTGTAACATCTGTTACAACTTGTCTCATGTGTAACATCTGTTACAACTTGTCTCATGTGTAACATCTGTTACAACTTGTCTCATGTGTAACATCTGTAACAACTTGTCTCATGTGTAACATCTGTTACAACTTGTCTCATGTGTAACATCTGTTACAACTTGTCTCATGTGTAACATCTGTTACAACTTGTCTCATGTGTTGCTCTGTCTGTGTTTTGCCAGGGCTCATGAGACAAGCAATGAATAGTAACATCTACCTACAAAGCATGTCGTAAGAGGCGACTGAGGTAGGAGCCAAGGAAAGCTAACCTAGTATATAAAAAGCGTCGAAAAAATCGGATGTGCTGGCCTACTTCTAGGCGCATAACAGACACAGCGTACATTGCTCTTAAGCTCAGATCACATACAAATCAGAAAGAGTGAATTGACAAGGGGTCGATATGGAGCCTTCGAAGAAGTAGAAAAAGAATGTCATGCTCAAGGTTTCATTCACTACTAGTTGAAATCATGATCCAACCATTCTCTCAAGGTTCACTTCCACTACTAGTTGATCACCAACCACTTCTCATTCACTACTAGGGTTGATCATCAACCACTTCTCATTCACTACTAGTTGATCACCAACCACTTCAGCGAAAGTATACAATCTTTGTTTTCAATATCTTGATCTAACGACTACAATACCTGACTATGCATGGTTGCAGTATTAACTACAATACCCTGACTATGACATGGTTGCAGCAGTGACTATAATACCCTGACTATGACATGGTTGCAGAAGTAACTACAATACCCTGACTATGGCATGGTTGCAAAAGTGACTACAATACCCTGACTATGACATTGTTGCAGCAGAGCCAAAACATTCATATCTATTAAGGATATAAGCCCATAAGTGTATACATTAATTGCTAACTAACGATGAAGACACAACAATGTGGATTAAAAGACAAACATTTTCTGCTGCTTTGAAGTTAAAGCAATGATAAAACAGTTCTCCGTCTTCTTTTCCACCACTATTTATTTCTTTATACAGGGTGTTCAACTTAAAAGCAGCCCGAGTGATAAATAGAAATTTGCCAGGTACGCATTGCATCTCGTCTATTTACTATTTAAACCGGTTCTGACTAGCTTGTCCTACGTCACATTTGTTCATCGCCCCTTCCCGTACTACAATTACACACCATCACACAACCTTGACCTATACTACGTCATAACTGAACCTTCTCATTTCCATACATATATGCCAGATTAGCTCCAATCATAGGCTGCTTTTAAGTTGAACACCCTGTAGAAGTGTTGGGAAGGAAGGGGGAATCTAGTGATCTTTTTTGGGCTTGTTCTAATGCACTTTGTAAGTTGTTATTCATTTTGTTAAGGATGTTCTTGATGTCGTCGCTCCATGTTTTGCATGGTCTTCCTCTTGCTCTGTACTCGTTATACTTTTTCTGTGTGGCTCTCTGTGGTAGGCGATACCAGGGCATTTTGTCATGTGTCCAAACCATTTAATCTGTTATTTTATGAATTGCATTACTGGTTTCACATCCAGTCTTCTTCTGATTTCTTCATTTCTAATACTGGCTCTTATTGTGACACCTGCTGCTCTTCTAAGACACCTCATCTCTGTCGTTATGATTTTCCGCTCATTAGCTGTTGTGATTGGCCATGTTTGACAATAGGTTAGAAAACAATTGACGTGGCAAATCTAAACTACAAATATTATATGTTAAACGTCATCTTGTCATCACAGTAAGTATCATAGATCTGACAATTTACAATCAAGTCGAAAGTGTCTATGATACATTTGTTGTCAACACGTGACGTTCAATAGTAGCGTATGTTACTTGTTATTCCAAATCTCAGTCACGGCAACAGCAGGGCAAGGTGGCTTGATACCTTACTGTGTCAGACACTATTCAGGTATGTTATGTATGGCGATGTCATCTTGGTATTCCCATGCTCTCGTCCGGCACAGCAGGGCAAGGGATCCCGGTGTCTTGTTTCCGCTGCATGGCAGCTGACTATTCAGGTGGTATGCGGGCTCACGAATATTGAATCTCGGAAGGAATGGATACCCGTGTCTTCAGTATTCCGCCTGCATGGTGCCGGGGCTCGCAAGGGGAGCAAAGAATAGTACCACTGTGACAGACAAGGCATGTCGTAAGAGGCGACTGATGTAGAAGCTTAGGAAAGCTACCCTAGTAAATACCAAGTATCGCAGAGATCGGATGTGCTGGTCTACTTGAAGTGAAGGCACATAACTAGCACAACGCACAATCGCTCTTAGGCTCAGATCACATACAAATTGCAAAATATCTTCACCATCTTCCTTCAAAATACATCGGGGCCCCTCGCCGGTGCGACGGAGTTCGTGCACTACAGTTGAGATCGTGCTGTGTAAGAAAGAGATCGGAGCACACATGGTTACACACCGAAATGCAATGATGATGGTCCTATCAATCAATCAATCAGACTATACATGAGTTGACTGTGCGCCTATGTACCCTATGGAGTTAATAAAAGGCTTAATAAAAGAGCATAATGTGACCCAGACATAATGAACAATATCTAACTATCTGCTATGTCTAATGTCCATTACGTTGTTCTATTCTCCTCCGCATGTTGCCGGTATCCAAATTTAGATAGGCACACTAGGGAATCAACCATTTAGTAGAATGAATGCTAGATTCACGCAAGTAATTGAATACAGCATATTGCTACAATATGTCTGGACATCTCCCAAATATAATGAAACCCGTACATAGCGAATCAGAAAGAATTGATTTGTAGTGGGAACAAAAAGAGATGAAAAAATCAGCGTCTCTATCCAGAGGGAGTTCACAGTCTTCTTTAGAAGTTGCGAGATAAACCAAGAAATAAATCAAATAAATAAATTTATGAAACAATGTTTAAGTTGACTAAAAACACAAAACAAACTAATAAAACCAATATATAGTTGTGTTGACTGATGTGTTTAATGAAAATCGTGGTATATCCTTTACTGAACTTAGCCATCAACAACAGTAAACGAGTTAAGCATTTTATAGGCACCATTTATACGTTCAGTAGTTTGTCATTGCTTTCTGAACGGTGAGGTCTTTTTTTTATCGTTTGTAAAAATCCTAGGTAATTAATTTGCTTCCAAGTTTGCCCTGATACAGTCCCTAATAATGATCATCATCATCAAGGTGCGTATCCTTTATAGGAAGTTGCTCTCTTTGCAGCACATCTGAAATTCACTCTGTCTCTTGCAGTTCACCCACTTCGTCAATGGTCATATTCATGGTTTCTTTAATATCTTGTAGCCATCTTCTTCTTGGTCTGCCTCTGTGTCCTGGGACCCTGCCCTCTAGTATTGTTCTTTCCAGGCCATCGTGACGCTTGATGTGACCAAAGTATCTAATTTTTCTGTATAGTATGTTGTTATCAGCCAATTCTCTTTAACATTTAGTTCTTTCAGGACATCAGTGTTCTTTTTCTTTTTCTGTCCATGTCTTATTGGTTTGGATCTTCTAGCATTTAGTTTCCAAGGACTGGATTTTGTTCTTAATTTTTGTGTAAATGTCCATGATTCCATGCAACCATAAGTAGCCACTGGGAAAATTTCATGCTCTCAATATTTTAATTTAATATTTGCTATTGCTTTGCCACATGTTCTTCATTGTGTTTAACTTCTTGAATACTATTGCTTTGCCACATGTTCTTCATTGTGTTTAACTTCTTGATTACTATTGCTTTGCCACATGTTCTTCATTGTTCTTCGTTCTAATAATAATACAGTCAATACATCGAAAGATGACTGCACAAAATCTTAAGCATTATTTCTTATTTTATTCTGTAATCCTGTTTGCTTCACAGGGTCAGGATAAAAATAGACATATAGAACGGGCTTTTGTGTGCGCGCTTCATAAACACTGATTTTCGCTGTCTCCTTTATCTCTGAGATCCACCTTTTGCGTGAGCGACATTTTTCTATGCATCTACTGCATCGGAGTAGAATTGCTTTTTTTTGAAGCGCATTCTCTGTTGATAATCTGTTTATGTGGCTGAACCATTTAATTTGTTGTTTCCTGTTGAAGTTCTGTACTGATGTTGTACCAACTTTTTTCCTGATGTCTTCCTTTCTAAACTATTCTCTTCTTGACACTCACATCATTCTTCATAAACACTTCATCTCTGTCGTGACTAGTTTTCTACTATCATAGGGAATACCGTTAACTTGACCAAGATTCTATAGTCCGTTCAACTTGTTATGCCCACAGATAAAAATGTGTATCATTGCAACCATTTGATTAAATAACGCTTGAACAATTGCATGTGAACTACACATGTTCCGACGCTACAAAATATCTTTTGCCATTCAAACAATCATACCATCTAGAAGTTGCCTTCTTTGTGTTATATATTATAGCAATTTTATCCATCATACATTTGCGTCGCTATAATTTTAAGATTGGGTGCAAAGTTTTGCTACTGTAGAATTGATAGTTTTACTGCAATTCGCATTAGACTGTAGGCATGAGTTGTTGAACGGACTATAGTTAAATTTGTTTTTAACAGTTACTGGTTATTTGTTATTGGCTGACATCACAACTGACGTCACAGCCCTCCTGGCTGACCCATAGGTGCTCAGTCTCCTCCACCAGATTGCGCAGGGTATACATACTCTATGGTTCCTGTAGCTCGTTGGTTAAACACTCTTCTCTCTGCCCTCAAGCAACCAGTTCTACTTGTACAACGTATAATCCCAAACTCCTAAATCGTTCGATTGATCCAATCTATTTGTGTCCTCATCCAACAGCAAGTCGTCAGAGCTGAATTGTCCTCATCAACAGCAAGTCGTCAAGAGACTGAAGTGTCCTCATCCAACAGCAAGTCGTCAAGAGACTGAAGTGTCCTCATCCAACAGCAGTCGTCAAGACTGAGTGTCTCATCCAACAGCAAGTCGTCGAGACAAGTGTCCTCATCAACAGAAGTCGTCAGAGCTGAGTGTCTCATCAACAGCAAGTCGTCAAGAGATGAAGTGTCTCATCAACAGCAAGTCGTCAAGAGCTGAAGTGTCCTCATCCAACAGCAAGTCGTCAAGACTGAAGTGTCCTCATCCAACAGCAAGTCGTCAAGACTGAAGAACTTTCCCCATATTCATCCTAAACTCTCCAACAATCGGTGCTTTCGGTGCAAGCTTGTCCGCTCTCTCGTTGCTGCGAGCGCCCGCATGACCAGGACAGTAGATCCACGTAGGTCTCTGGAGATTAGAAACCTCTTTAACCGACTTCTACTAATACATTATTGAATACCGTTAACAAGTTCAATATTCTAGATAAATGTGTATAATGCATAGAAATGAAATACTCTTAACGTAACCAAGGTTAACGAGACCGGGGTCTCAGTGGCGTAGAGGCTAGGTGTTCGCCTCTCGTGCCAAATGTATCCGGTTCGTTCCCTCGTGGAGCAATCGAGATATTTTTCCAGAGACCCCTGATCTCAGTGTAGGTGAGATCGAGTTCTTAGTCCTATCAGAGACGGACGATAAAACGTAGATTCCGTGTAAAATTGACGACGAAAAGGAACCCTTGGCAGATCAAAATCGAAAAGAGCAGGCTGGAAATCCGCTGCCCGGGGAAAATGTAATATCAAGTTTTTTTTTTTTATTGCAACAAATCTTCATCATCTTCATAATACATTGGGGATCGTAGCCGGTGTTACGGAGTTCGTGCACTGCAGCTGATATCTTTCTGTATAAGAAAGAGATCGGAGCACACTTGGTTACTCGCTGAAGTGTAATGATGATGGTCCTATCAATCAATCAATCAATCAATCGATCACCTTGACCGAGATACTATATAAATTTGTTTACATTGGGAAGATCTCGAATACCGTTAGCATGACCGAGATTCTATGCAAATTTGTTCAATGTGAAGATCTCCGGGTTCGGATGGCGGTGAAAGACTTATCTGTCCGGTGAATATAAGGAAGGGAGGGTAACTTTATTTTTGGGTTGTTTCATCTCATGAGCTTTGCAACGAAGCGCGTGGTCCGAGCAAACAAACAAACGTACACACTCACATCTGCATATTTATGTCACGTGATTTTCTTTCAATTTTATTTCAAGTGTTGTTGTGGAAAATTCGGTTAAATATATATGAGCGTGGCTGCAAACGATTCCATCACTATATGCTATATATATTATTCACATCTCTCATTGATTGATGAATCATTGGTGAACAATCATCATTAAACCTCAGAGAGTAACCATGTGTGCTCCAATCTCGTTCTTACACAGGGAATTCTCAGTGCAGTGCACGTACTCCGTAGCACCGACGACGGTCCCCGATGTAATTTGAAGATTGTAATAATTTTTGCATAAATTTTATTTTTAGTAAATTTTGCACAGGCAGCGTCTTTACAGCCTTATCGATTTTCACTGCCAATGATTCTTTTACATGTTCAGCTTGAACATGGTCCTTCGTTTCTTCGTTCGTCTAGGAACTTGACCTCACCTACACCGAGATCTGGCATTTCTGAAACAATTGCCTGGTCTTGAAGAAACAACGTTTGACCGCGTAGATAGAAACAAGTTGTGGAAAGAATTGTTAATCTATAGAATTAATGAGCACTTAATTAATCTATGCAAGAGCCTGTATATAACAAACGGTGTTTAGTGACCGTTTCGGCCTCAACACACTACATTCCTATGCACCTTAGTACTTTCTCTTCTCATTCTCCCTATTCTACAGGGTGTTCAACTTAAAAGCAGCCTATGAATGGAGCTAATCTGGCATATATGTATGGAAATGAGAAGGTTCAGTTATGACGTAGTATAGGTCAAGGTTGTGTGATGGTGTGTTATGTAGTGCGGGAAGGGGGATGAACAAATGTGACGTAGGACGAGCTAGTCAGAACCGGTTTAAATAGTAAATAAACACAACGCGATAGGTTATCTGGCAACTTTCGATTTGTCAATGGGGCTGCAATTATCTTGAACACCCTGTATATGTGTATATGTTAAATGTATATAAGTTATATATTTACTTGTTTTTTGATTGTTTCTCTTCTTTTTCCATTTCTAGTTTTTTTTCTTTTATTTCGTTATTCGTTTTTAGTCACAGATTTTCATTTTTAGGACCTTTGTAATGTCTCTGTCGTGGTCTATATGTAGTATGCTGGGAAATTCGTCACTCCTGTTGTATCGTTTGCTTGATAAAGGCCTTTTGGTGGAAACGTTGCTGTGTATTGTCATTGTGTTTGTAATTTGTAAAACTACAGAAATTTGTTATTACGTGTTTCGTCATGTTACATCGTTTTACTGCAGTCTACTATATTGATAATACTATTTCTAATTAGAACATTAGCAAATGGGCAGAGAAGATCATTAATGACTTTGAATGCAAATGATAGATAACAGTACTTAAGAATATCATGGACAGAGAAGATAATATATATTCTGTTCTGCAACAGCTTGATATCAAGGATAGTTGGTTGTTAAAGAAAATAAAAAAGGCAATTAAATATTTTGGATACATCAAAGGATATGAGTGCCTACAGAAGATGATTCTGTAAAGAATGGTGCCTGGAAGAAGAATGAGAGGAAGACCTAGGCGAGGATGGGCGCAAGATGTCGTTGACGATCTGAGAATGACTGCTACTGAGACCTGGCATATTGCACAGAATAGAGAGTTTTTCACTGCTACTATCATGAGAGCCAAGTTCCTGAAGCAACAAGCTACTTGATGATGATGATGGCTTGGTTTATGATGTCCAATAACTGTGTTTAGTATTGATAACATAACTTCAGAACATTTCATAAAGTTATCCACCGCGTGAGAAGCAGAGAAGAACAACCCAGCAGTTACCAGCACCATTGTATGACAAACCAGTTGGAGATCTTAGTAACCTGAGTCGAACCCTGTTTTCTTTGAACATATTCAAATTGATGTTTCACAATGAAAAAGAAAATAACCGTGTGAAATATTTTTGAAGACCGTCAAGTCCGTCATTGGTGTTCGTTTCGAAATGTTCTGATAATGCACAGTGTGACCTCTTAGTTTATAGGTGACCTTTTTTCCCCACTCCCGATCCAGAATTGAGCTTTAACTCTTCGGCTCGGTGCCATGGACATCGTAACCCTTCGGTTCGGTGCCACGAACACTGTAAATCTGGAGAACATGTGGCTTTTCTACCAGCCCACGGAATTGAACCGCACTCACAGGGGGCTTGTCACCCATCGTACAACGCGCTATGAACACACTAGAAAATGTGCGTACCATTCGTACACAATTTTCTGCTACTTTATAATTGTATTATCAAGATTGTTGATATCACTGTGAGGTCAGAGGTCACAACATTATAAAGATAAATGTTGAAATCACTGTGAGGTCAGAGGTCACAACATTATAAAATTGTTGATAATCACTGTGAGGTCAGAGGTAACAACATTATAAAGATTGTTGATAATCACTGCGAGGTCAGAGGTCACAACATTATAAAGATTGTTGATATCACTGTGAGGTCAGAGGTCACAACATTATAAAGATTGTTGATATCACTGTGAGGTCAGAGGTAACAACATTATAAAGATTGTTGATAATCACTGCGAGGTCAGAGGTCACAACATTATAAAGATTGTTGATATCACTGCGAGGTCAGAGGTAACAACATTATAAAATGATCATCTTCTGGTTTAGTTCAATAACACAGCCTTACAATTTTAGTTCATATCAACTGACTGTTGCAATTTTAGTTCATATCAACCCAGCCGTTACAATTTTAGTTCATATCAACCGAAGCCGTTACAATTTGTACAAATTTCAAGATTTCCATAGTTCTCCTAGCATAGTTCTCCTAGCAGATAAATATGGGAATGCACGGTGATGGTATACGTCAATCAAATACCATGCCTGCCGACGTAGGCGATCATGTCTCTCCCCAACATTCTCTCCCTGGTGATGTTAATCAGTTCTGTTGTCTACCGTTTGTCAACCCACGACGTCAGACCACCTAACATCTTTTCTCGATACCTTCCATGATCTCTTCTTCCCTGTATTTTTCCAGCTGTCACCAACTGTTCTAAACCTTCTCTTCGCATTATATGTTCGAAGTGCCCGAGTGATTACCGGGGCCCAAATTTGGGGTGTAAAGAATATAACCACTGTTACCTGCCACGCATGTCGTAAGAGGCGACTAAGGAGATTTGGATGAAATCGGATGCATGTGTCCTAAGCGTGTAGAAGTCTATGCATTTAGGGCCTACTAAACCAATGTGCAACGTATACACGTTCTTGGCAAAGATCAAACATATCACAAAGAGTGATTAAAATTGGTTGTAAAGAACAAACGCAAAGAAGAAGAAGGAGATATGTTCGAAGAACATTAATTGTTTGATTCTTATTCGTTTGATGCTTCTTTGTGTGCAGGTCTGTTTTAAAACCTCATCATTTGTTTTCTTCGCTGTCCATTGAATTTTCAGCATTCTTCTGTAAAACCACATATATGTCGCTTCCAATGATCTTATTAATTGTTTGTTCAATGTCCATGATTTACTGCCATACATAAGTATTGGTTTAATATAGCACTTGCCTACTCGTTTACGCAGTGCCCCATTGTTAGTGAATTCATGCATAATGTGTTTTTAATTTTCGTTAACACTGTTTTCACTTGAGTTATTCTACTTCTTATCTCTGTTGTACATCTTGTAATTGATGTTAGGAATGTTATCAGATATTTGATTCGATGGTCTATATAAGAGATAACATTGATTGATTGATAGAATCATCATTATTGCGCTTTGGTGAATAACCATGTGCAATCTGATCTACTTCCTGCAGAGGAAAATCATCAGCAGTGCACAGTCTCAGTAGCATCGGTGGGTATTCCTGGTGAGGGTGGTTAAAATGTTTTAGAAATTTTATTTTTCGATATCTTTTTTAACTTTGCAGGTAAATTCTATATAATTATATATGTATATATATAATAATAATAATTCCTCTCGTACCGTTATACGTTACATAGGGTCTGCAAGTAATTTCTCCATACCACTCTATCCTGGGCAACTCGCTCAATCTCTCCATGGAACTGAGACCGATATTTCCTGCCTCTCTCAGCAAAGTTCGCTTCAGGGTCTCCTTAGGTCGACCTCTCTTTCTTGAACCTTTGCATCCCACTTCAATGCCTGCTTTGATATTCGTTGATCATTTCTCTCAAGGTGTGCCCAACATATCTCCATCTTCTCTTCTTATAACAGTTGTCACTAGTGGTTGACCAGACATGTCTCTGATTTCATCACTTCTCCTAAATTCGTTCTATTTTATATTCATTATTTTTCGCAGAAATCTATTTTCAAATGCATTCATCTTGCTTTCTATATCTTTAGTCATTTTCCAACTCTCGCTGACATATGTTAGGATTGATACAATATTTGAATTGAAAATTCGTAATTTAGTTTTAATACTATATAACTTGCAGTTCCATATTTTATTTAGACTTTTAAAAGCTGATGTTGTTTGCCAATTCGTATCATAATTTCTTTTTAACATTTCCTGTGCAATCAAAATTGCTACCTAAATAGGTGAACTGGTCTGTTATTTTTATCATTTTAGATTCCAGTGTGATATCTGCATTACTTGCCATAGGTGTCTTCATTATATTTGTTTTTCATAGCTTATCTGCAGTCCTACTTTTGATGCTATAATTGACAAGTTGTCTGTTTTTCTTTGCATATCTTGGTTGTTTCTACTTAACAAGGCAAAATCATCTGCAAAATCCAAATCTTCTAGTTGACTATTTTCTACCCGATCGATGCAAAGTTTCGCCCCTGCAACATTTTCGCATCACCCGGTCAATACAATAGCCACTCCAAACAATAGCGGAGATAGAATACAGCCTTGCTTTACTCGGTTTCAAGTATATATATATATATATATATATATATATATATATATATAGAGAGAGAGAGAGAGAGAGAGTGGGAAGAGAGGGAGCAGCATCATGAAATACTGGAATAAGGGAATAGTGATGCCTAACTCCTTTTTATGCGAGGCGCATAGAAGAGTCTTCTCTTGCACCATATACTTCCCATTAACGCTGTAAGTCTGCAAGAGGAACAAGATCAGAAGAGATGGTATATATATATATGATGTTGTGTGTAGCTATACTACCTTCGATGTTTCCACATTGAATATCACTGAATCTGTTCAAAGTGTTCTTCCTACTTATCTCAGGATATTTTCTTATTGGGAACTTAGTCATATCAACGCCTTTAATGCTGATTTTATTGTGGTCTCCTCTCATAAGGCTGATTTTATGGTGGCATTCTCTCATAAGGCTGATTTTATGGTGGCATGCTCTCATAAGGCTGATTTTATGATGGTCTTCATAAGGCTGATTGTATGGTGGTCTTCATAAGGTTGATTTTATGATGGTCTTCATAAGGTTGATTGTATGGTGGTCTCCATAAGGTTGATTGTATGATGGTCTCCATAAGGCTGATTTTATGATGGTCTTCATAAGGCTGATTGTATGGTGGTCTTCATAAGGTTGATTTTATGATGGTCTTCATAAGGTTGATTGTATAGTTGTTTTAGTAACCAAAGGTTTATGAATTATTTGTCAAAGCTATTCCTATAGCAGTTAATAAATCATTGTATATGTATCCACTATTATAAATAATACAGATAACACTATGTGAACATCAATTGAACATATAACAGAATAAGAACAAAAGAATGATACAAATAACAGAATAATAACAAAAGAATGATACAAATAACAGAATAAACAAGAATGATACAAATAAATTGTCAAAAACATGTTAAATTTTTACAACTTAGAATCTTTATTTCGATACGTCACAAACAATGAGGTCA
Organism: Arion vulgaris; assembly: GCA_020796225.1. NCBI lineage: Eukaryota > Metazoa > Mollusca > Gastropoda > Stylommatophora > Arionidae > Arion > Arion vulgaris. Next base: position 73,026,789 of record CM036757.1, read on the forward strand.
AAATTCGACAAAATTGGAATAAACTAGGATTAATGACCTGTGTATTAGAATATAACATATAAAGCAATAACAACAAAATAAAACGTCACACAACTGAACATCAAATAAGTACACGTGTACAACAAAGGAGCACCCAATAAAGAAATACACAATTGTATTTAAAAATCGGTTTGTAAGCGAATAACTTGTTTGTGAGTTGTGATAACATTTAGCAAAATGTCATCTATAGTGAGAACAAATATTAGAAAGATCTGGTGAGAGCTGACATAAAGATATTTACGATTTAAATGAAAATCGTAGCATTTATGTTATATGGTATCGTCATCAATCACAGTAAACAAGTTGTTGATTTTCTAGGCACCACTTATACCGGGTGTTCAACTTAAAAGCAGCCTATGAATGGAGCTAGTCTGGCATATATGTATGGAAATGAAAGGTTCAGTTATGACGTAGTATAGGTCAAGGTTGTGTGATGGTGTGTAATTGTAGTGCGGAAGGGTCGATGAACAAATGTGACGTAGGACGAGCTAGTCAGAACCGGTTTAAATAGCAATAACACAACGCGTTAGGTTATCTGGCAACTTTCGATTTGTCAATGGGGCTGCAATTATCTTGAACACCCTGTACTTTCAGTAATTTGCCATTGATTTCTGAACGGTGATGTTTATTTTACTTTTCGTTACAATCCACGCGAACAAAATTTTGCTTCCAAACTGCCCGCCGCGAAGTTTGAATCAGATACACTTGGATTGTGACCAAACTCAATACCGCTTAACCCACCGACGCCCACTATTCATGATTAGCTTCCCAATAACAAACGTTGAATATGGACAAAATTGAATAAAGATATAAAAAATATTAAGTATTTCTACAAATATTAATGGAGAAAAAACACAAAATAAAGAAATTGCGACTCACAAAAAGTAGGTATATATTCATTTTTTATATAACTTCTTCTGTCTAATCTTCTAGACACTTGAAACCCGCTGACCTACCAACTTTTTTTCTGTTTAAACAAATGAACTATCTGAAACCAATAATTGACAACGTCTTTGGTCCCTCAAAATCAATTGTCAAGAATGAATTAACACAATATTATTATGTTTGGTTTGAATTTTAAAAATGTGTGCGTGCGTCCGTTCAGAAAGCAATAGCAAACTACTGAACGTATAGATGGTGCCTAGAAAATCAACGACTCGTTTACTGTGGTTGATGGCAACATCCTGTGAAGGATATGCTATGTTTTTTCATTTCTGTGTGTGTGTGTATCTGTGTGTGCGTGTGTGTGTATCTGTGTGTGCGTGCGTGCGTATGTGTGTGTGTGTAGAAATGTGTAAAATGATTTATTTATGTCATTTTGTGCGGGTCATGGGTCGTGTTGATAATCAGAGTATAATAATCGGAACAATTCAGGGTGTACATTGCACAACAAGTTGCACAGTAAATGAACAAAAATAACATATTTTCGAATATTTCATAATCACAATGCCAATGTTGTAATACTAGATTAATACGGTATCATCTCAGCTATCACAGCTAACTGTGACGTAACATGGGGACTGACAGAAAAGCTAACAGAATATGTAGAATATTAATCATAGTAATATTCACCAACTTCTTCTTCTTCGCGTTCGTTCTTTACGACCAATTTTAATCACTCTTTGGATATGTTTGATCTTTGCCAAGAACGTGTATACGTTGCACATTGGTTTGTAGGCCCCTAAACGCATAGATTTCTACACGTTTAGGACATGTACATCCGATTTCAGCCAAACCAATTTCTTCAATTAATTTCATAAATACACATTTTGTGTGGTTTTTTATGTATCATTGTCTCAGTGCCACTCTGACTCTTCGTTACATAAGAACAATATCAAATTGTCTTTGTTTCATTTTGTTTATTTAATAAATTATGATGAAGCCCTTTCTGTCGAGACGTTGGTTTATTAGATTTGTTTCATATTCTTGCCTCGGTAACGAGAGCTGCGTTGGAGTAGAGGTTGACGCACTTGCTTCGTAGGTGTATGGTCCACGGATCAGATTTCTAGTTGGAGTGAGATTTTTTTCTGAAAGTAAGGGCTCTCAGATCGATCCAAGCACTTAACTGGGTACCAAAGACGCAATGAAAAGTAAATACGACAGGCGGGATGCTGACCACATCACCCATCGCGTGCCGTTGAAAAGTACGAGCCTAACATTTTGTTCGACAATATACCACACGACATGAAAACGGATTATCTACCATAATAAAACCTTAATAACAGTCCTTCTTCTTCTTCTTCTTTTGTCGTCACACTGCTACCGGGTTGTTGACAAGTGTCGTTGTTCTCTGTTGTTGTCTTGCGCTGTTCTGATGGCTTGGGTGATTGTTATTTTTGCTCTTTACAGGATGCTGCCAGCCATCTAACCATCTTTTACGTGATCTTCATATCGCCTTCTTTCCGATGTTCTGTTGTAGAAGACTGTATACTTTGGAGTTTGGATGCATTCTTATTAAGTGGCCAAACCACTTCATTCTTTGTTTCTCAATGTAATTCAAGCACGGTTTTGTGCCAACTTTCTTTCTTATGCTGATGTTGGTGACCCTGTCTTTTCTGGTTTTGTTGGTAACTTTTCGCAGGCAGCGCATTTCACATGTAGTTATTTTTGCTACTGGGCTTTACTCATTGTCCATGTTTGGCACTAGTACTACAAAGTAGATATGAACATGCTGTTGATCATCTGTTGTTTAGCTGTTAGTGAGATTTTTGGGTTACCTTAACAATAGGGCTAGCTGGTAGGTTACAGCATTTGCTTTTGCACTCTAGCCTCTATCTCTCTGTAAAGTCTTTAATCTTTTTTAAATATGATTCTTAAATATTTGAATTCTTTCACTTGGTTTATTTTAGTGCCATTGACATGGATGTCTAGTTTATTATGTTATCTTCCCAAATTCATTATTTCGGTTTTAGTATTACATACAGCAGAAGTATACATAGACAAATGAATAAAAACAATCAAACAGTGGAGGCTCGTGATAATTTTTGTTGGTAGGGCCAGACACAATTTTTCTTAAAATCATGGTTTTTGGGTAAGGTTACATTTTAATTTATAAAATAATAAATACACGTTTCACGTTATTTTTGGTGGGGCCCGGTCCCACTAGTCCCTAATGATGAGCCGCCACTGCAATCAAATGACATTGAATCGGGATAGACTGTTTATATATTGCAAGTATAGTTATAAGAGAGAATGACCAAACACTTGCTGGTGTGTAACGTGACAAATAAATGAATGGGTAAAGGGAGATTATTCACTGGACTCACATTATGGAATACCCCATCTAAGGTATAATAAATATGTACAAATAATTTAAATTGTACATGATTGTACAACATAATCGGTATATTTCATAATTAGTAATGATTAACTTGTCAGATATTTGTACAATTCAGTTTACGTTCTTTTGTTTGTTTTATGAAATAAAAACAAGACAAGGATTATGTAGGTCTTAAGAAATGTGAGTTCAACATCAAGAAACAGGAGTTCAACATAAAGAAACGTGAGTTCAACGTAATGAAACGTGAGTTCAACATTAAGAAACTTAAGTTCAAGAAACTTAAGTTCAAGAAACTTAAGTTCAACATCAAGAAACTTGATTTCAACACCAAGAACCGTGAGTTTAACATTAAGAAACTTGAGTTCAACATCAAGAAACGTGAGTTCAACATCAAGAAATTTGAGTTCAACATTAGGAAACTTGAGTTAAACATCAAGAAACTTGAGTTCAACATCAAGAAACGTGAGTTCAACATCAAGAAATTTGAGTTCAACATTAGGAAACTTGAGTTCAACATCAAGATACGTGAGTTAAACATCGAGAAACTTAAGTTCAAAATCAACAAACTTGAGTTCAACATCAAGAAACGTGAGTTCAACATCAAGAAACTTGAGTTCAACATCAATAAACTTGATTTAAACACCAAGAAACTTCAGTTCAACATCAAGAAACTTGTGTCCAACATTAAAATACTTGAGTTCAACATCAAGAAAAATAAAGTAAATATAGAAAAATATCATGAACACCAGCAACTGTGAGCAAGATCTAGAACCTTGAGTTCATCATCAAGAAACGTCAGTTTAACATCAGGAAACTTGAAATCAATATCAAGAAACGTGAGTTCAACATTTAAAAATATTTGAGCTGAACATCAAGACCTTGAGTTGACCATCAAGAAACGTGAATCGAACTTGAAGAAACGTGAATTTAACCTCAAGAAACGTTAGCAACATTAAAAAACTCGAATTCATTGTTAACAGACTCGAATTCAACATCAACAAACAAGAAACAACAGTTCGATATGAAACAATTTGACAAAGGCCATATTGTGTATACGAGAATAATTAAGTTTTGTTTTGTTTTTTGAAAGACAATTTTGACTTGCACATACACCGTAACATGACATAGAGGCGCCCAGTCTCCAAGGGAATTATTTTTAAATATTGTGGTGAATGTCTCCTTCCTCAGTGTTTCAACAACAGCAACAACAACAAAAAACCAACATACATGATCTAATTGTTACAAAATTCTTCAAAATTCGTCAAAATTGTATAATTCTGTTTATGCACAACTGCACGGATACAACACGAAAAATGTAAATACTGCATCAATGTTTTGAATTTCCACAGAAAATTTGGAAGGTATCAACATTTTATGTGAATTTTAAAATTAAATCAGAAATAATAAGGCAGTGTGAAACAGATGTGTTATTTTGTCTCCTTTTTACATCTGAGAAAAAAGTGTCATTTTCAGCAGTAGTTTAACACCAAAATAATGCAATTTCAACAACACTGGAGGTAAACATACATCCACAATATATGTAAGTGTCTTTTCTTTCTGAAAAGTAACATCTTTGATAATCAAACAGTAACAAGTATAAAGTGTCATTTCATGAGCTGAGTGTTCTTAACAAATCAGTGACAACTCGTCGTGAGCTAAGTATCCTTAAAGTTGTATCGTCTCAGTAAGGGCGGCCTGTTTAAGACAACCAGTGTCTTATACAGATATCCTGAGCGTTATAAGACAAAAAGTGTCATCTCATAGTGAACGGAATGTTCTATAAATAGTGTCATTCATCATGAGCTGACTATTATATAAATAGTGATATCTCACCACAAGATAAATGTTCCATAAAAAGTGTCATCTCGTATTGTACAGAGTGTTCTACAGTGTCATCTCATAATGCGCTGCAAATAATAAAATTAGTCTCATCTCGCTATAAATTGAGTGTTCTAAATACAAAACTGTTGTTTCGTCATGAACTGAGTGTTCTAATCAGTGTCATATCACCATGAACTGAGTGTTCTAGAAGCAGTGTCATCTCACCATGAAGTGAGTGTTCTACAAACAGTGTCATTTTGTCATTAATTTAGTAATTTAAAATGTCATTTTGTCCTTAATTTAGTAATTTACAATGTCATTTTGTCATTAATTTAGTAGTTTACAATGTCATTTTGTCATTAATTTAGTAATTTACAATGTTATTTTGTCATTAACTTAGTAGTTTACAATGTCATTTTGTCATTAATTCAGTAGTTTACAGTCATTTTGTCATTAATTCAGTAGTTTACAAATAGTGTCATCTCGTAAAGAATTTGGTGTTCTGAAAAAAAGTATCATCTCACCAGAAGCTGAGCTGAGTATTCTCTTTCATAGAAATTTAATCTGTTTGGTATTTGGTCATGCAAAAATGTTTGAGCGTCCACAAAACAAACACAATATATGCTCATAACAAATACAAAATATCTCTTGATGATAAATAGAAGGACACAGTAAAAAAAAACCAACTAGATCCTCGTGATAATAACATCTGTTCACACTGTCAAAAAGAAATAAAAGTATGGATGAAAAACTGCGGCCTCCGGGTCATTCCGGCCCGATTTAGTGTATAAACCACCGGCCCGCAAAATAATATTTAAAAAACGAGAGTGCTTGCACAATATCAGGATAATGAAAAATTATCTGTGAAATATGAGAAAATGAAAAGACAAAAACAATAGCTATACAACTGTTGTGTTTCTTATTTTGTTATTTTTGAAACCCGTGACTGATAACTGTCACTGACGCAGGAATCTGTGGAGAGACGCAATCACCTACGCTAGTCACGGTTGCAGTGAATCTTAGGGTGATTATTGTTGCATCTATCCACGTTTTGCAACTTTTAGATACTTTCTTAAATAGTATAAACAAACATATAACTTTACATACAACATTGGCATTTACTATATTTACAACAGAAACGAAAGACATAGTTCAGGGGCGTGGATGAAGTAACAAGAGTAGGTGGTACCACTCAGAGGTAAACCAAGTTTTAACTTCTTGTGAAAAGTTATGAAATATACCTCTGGATTAAAGTTATGAAATATATACGATAGGGTGGATATATCATGGAAAGTATTGTATGATTTGGAAATATTATAGATTTTATAGCCATAAGACTTAGCATGTGTAGGTGAATAAATCAGTTATGTTCATGGTTTACGGTGTCTCTTAGACGATTAGTCAGGTAACGTCTTTTGAAGTGGGTTGACAGTAGAGTATATACGCCGTGACGAGAACTCCATTTCTACGGACTATGAAGGAACTAAAGTAACTATTTGACTCAATCAATCAACAAATAGCGTGGGGGTATCTGTGGCGGAGTTGTTACTTCGCGCACCGAAGGTAGTGGTTTCCCAATCTGGAACACAACGTTCTATTCACGAGTGTATTTTTGCAGATATTTCTATGATTAGTGCCGAAGCTACGGAGTCCGTAATTTTAGCAATATTTGCAATGTTTATGTGTCATTTCAGTGCTGAGGGACCGAGCTATATTGAGTAAAACCCGGTGCAGCGAAGTCAACCTTCGTCTATAGACACTGAAACAAAAAGTTCATCTTGAGCTAGAACGTTCTAACAATCCTTACCAACTACTTTCTCTCTCTCTCTTATGTTCTGCTTCCTGCAACCGTCATGTTCAAATCAACATTTACATCTTTATCCATCTTCTCCATGGTCTTCCTCTTCTTTTTACCAGGATGCTTCCTTCTATATTTGTCTTCCCAACCGTTTGTGTTTTATATGTATAAATACTGCAATATTCTCTTCTTATTTGTAGCATCGACCAGTTTTATTTGATTTTGAGTTCTTTCTGGATAGATATTTCTATCACTGTTCATGATATATTGAGGACTCTTCTATAACGTCATGATATACTGAAGACTCTTCTATATCGTCATGATATACTGAGGACTCTTCTATATCGTCATGATATACTGATGACTCTTTTATAACGTCATGATATACTGAAGACTTTTCTATATCGTCATGATATACTGAGGACTTTTCTATAACGTCATGATATACTGATGACTCTTCTATAAAGTCATCATTCTAAACGTACATGGTTCACTTTTTTAATTGTTATGGTTAACTGATGAAATGAACGTTTCAATTGTTGTAGTTAACTGATCGAATCAAAGTCTGACTTGTCTTTGTCAGTTGACTGAATGAAGTTTTCATTAAACCGGCTACGAGTCCATGTATTCATTGATTTAATACGTTGTGACTTTTTGGAAGTAACGAATATCGTTCGTATACTTGATAGATTTAGCTGAAAGTAACGAATATTATTCATATATGTTATATATTTACTTGAAAGTAACAGTTATCGTTCATACATTCTATATATTTACTTGAAAGTAACAGTTATCGTTCATATATTCTATATATGTACTTGAAAGTAACGAATATCATTCACATACTTAATACCATTACTTGAAAGTAACGAATATTATTAAACATACTTTATACATTTACTTGAAAGTAACGAATATCATTCAGATACTTGATTTGATTACTTGAAAGTAACGAATATCATTCACACACTTTATATATTTATTTTGACCCTCTACTTTCTAACAGTCTCTTTTCTTTAATCCTTTTTCTTCTTGATTTTCATATGCCATTTCAGCTCCCTATTTAGTCACGTGCAAAGCGCAGTCACAAAAATAACTACATGTGAAATGCATTGCCTGCGAAAAGTTACCAATAACACAAGAAAAGACAATCACCAACATCAGCATAAGAAAGAAAGTTGGCACAAAACCGTGCTTGAATTACATAGATAAACAAAGAATGAAGTGGTTTGGCCACTTAATAAGAATGCATCCAAACTCCACATTATACAGAGTCTTCTACAACAGAACATCGGGAAAGAAGGCAAGAGGAAGACCACGGAAAAGATGGTTAGATGGCGTAGCAGAATCCTGTGAAAGAGCAAAGATAAAAATCACACAAGCCACCAGAACAGCGCAAGACAAAAACAGAAAACCACGACACTGGGCAACAACCCGGTAGCAGTGTGACGACAATAGAAGAAGAATATAATACAGTACATGAGTCGGCTCTGGCGGTTTCCCGTAATCGAAGATTGATTGGGTCATCATTATTGCACTAAGGGGAATAACCGTGTAGATGCTTCAGAAGAATTCACTGAATGTGTTGCGATCAGAGAATATCAAATACTGAGATAACTCAACGCACAGACATCCACAATATCAACGAGGAAATGACAAGAGGAGATGAAAGTGGTTGGGATTTACATTAAGAATGAAGTAGACCAAACACCCACATGGGGCTGTGAAGTGGATTTCGGGAGGTAAAAGAGGTAGTGGACGACCTAGAGAGGTATGGAGACGAACTGTAGACAGAGAAAGAGAAGAAGCGGGAAGACATGGAATGGATTAATTTGGTGTGCTCAAGACGGTTCTTGTTGGAGAAAATTTGTTGATGCCTTATGCTTCAATCGGAGCAGAGGGGAGAAGAATAACCATGTTTAGACGATAGTCTCCGATGGAATTGGAGTAGAGGGAGAAAGTTAGAAAGAAATAACCATGTTTAATTAGAGTCTCCGATGGAATCGGAGAGAGGAGAAGAATAACCATGTTTAGACGATAGTCTCCGATGGAATTGGAGTAGAGGGGAGAAGAATAACCATGTTTAGACGATAGTCTCCGATGGAATTGGAGTAGAGGGGAGAAGAATAACCATGTTTAGACGATAGTTTCCGATGGAATTGGAGCAGAGGGAGAAGAATAACCATGTTTAGACGATAGTCTCCGATGGAATTGGAGCAGAGGGGAGAAGAATAACCATGTTTAGACGATAGTCTCCGATGGAATTGGAGCAGAGGGGAGAAGAATAACCATGTTTAGACGATAGTCTCCGATGGAATTGGAGAGAGGGAGAAGAATAACCATGTTTAGACAAGTCTCCGATGGAATTGGAGTAAAGGGAGAAGAAGAACCATGTTTAGATGAGAGTCTCTGATGGAATTGAGTATTGTGACTTTGTGGGATGATTTTTAATAAATTTTATTCCAACAGGTCTTACAAGCATACTATTACGAAATTTCAGCTGTCAAGTAATCTTTCCGTGCTCAACTTTAATACGGGACCTACGTTTTATCGTCCGTCTCCGATAGGATTAGGAGCTGGTTTCACCTAAATGAGATTAGGAATCACCGGAAAGTTAAACTGCAATTTTAGAAAGAAAAAAATAAGGAAAAAAAGGGGCAGGAAAAATATCAAACGTAAGTTCAGCGTTTTCAAACTGGGTCAAAATTTAATCTAATTTTAAACTGTATTATAATCCTGATGACGACTTTTTGATCAAAACGTTGATACACCCTATTTCTGTACTTTGTCGAACTTTTTTATTTCGTGTTTCGATCTTACGTTTTTCGTACATATTTTTATTGTAACCTAGTCCAATTTTATAATAGAGTTCTTTCATTTCTCTCCTCAACCTACATGTCAAATATTTCATGAAACAGCTAGCATGTCAAATATTCATGAAACTGCATGTAAAAATTTCATGAACAGCTCAGTAAATATTTCAGAAGCTGCATGCAATATTTATGACACTGGCTTCAAATATTTCATGAAACAGCTCGCATGTCAAATATTTCATGAAACAGCTAGCATGTAAAATATTTCATGAAACAGCTCGCATGTAAAATATTTCATGAAATCTGAGATTTTGTCAACATGGATTACTACTAATTCTTTCTTTCGTGTCTCTAATCTTGTTTTGCCTCACAGTGTCAGGATAAGAAGAGATTTCTAGACCGGATTTATAGAGGATTACAGGGAAGCAATATGACGACTCAACTTTTTGGTATTTTACAATTGTATGGGGCATTTTGCAAATGTATTTGAAGTCACCCCCTCAGGGTTTCCTGTGTAGTCAAGAATAGAGCTACTGTCTCCTATTATGTATGCCATAGAATACGACAAGGAGGGTTGGGGTAAGGTTAGCTCGGCACTCTCTAAAAACTGTTACAGAAACAGTCAGGAAAATTCAAAAGTGTAACTTCTTCTTTTCTTTATTCCTGTTGTGCTTTCATCTTTCAGGGTATGCAGCGTTCAGGGTATGTATCGTTCAGGGTATGTGGCGTACAGGGTATGTGGATCTTTCTATCAAGAGCCCTCGAGTGTTCATCGTGAATGGTGTTTACTACGGCCCCTGCTATTTTTGAGTTTCATCTCTGCGTGGGCAGTCTTTTGCCTTGAAACCATTGTATATGAATAGTAGTGATAGTTGTGGTGTTATGTTGGATGATATTAGTGTTACATGGTCGAACCATTTGGTTTATTGTTTCTTAATATCGGGGTGAAAGATATATCGAGAAAAGAATGGATAGATGGCAAGCTAGAACCATACCAAAAGATGCAGAAATCAGAAACTCAAGCCATTTGAGAAGTCCAAAACAAATAGAGAAAGTTACTACCTGGCAGCAGTATGGCGGCACTGGGCAACAATCTGTTAGTAATGTGACAACACTGGGATAAACCAGTTAGCAATGTGACAACACTGGGATAAACCAGTTAGCAATGTGACAACACTGGGATAAACCAGTTAGCAATGTGACAACACTGGGATCAACCAGTTAGCAATGTGACAACACAGGGATAACCAGCAAAGCAGTGCGACGACATTTGGCTTCAATCCGGTAGCAGTGTGACGACAAATGAAGAAAACTGATCAGTGGTTGTGAGTAGAATTTAGCATCATCATTGAGCTAGAAACCGTGCTGATGATAAGCACATTGATTCGTCTTCTTCTTCTTCTGTGTACACTCTCTGACGGCAACTTGTGATTGTCATCCAAGAAACCAGCTCTCATACCGAGTGTGTTAATTTAGAAACTCCCACTCTTCTCCTACAGGCTTCAGTCAAGCACATATCTAGTGTTATGATCTGATGTTATTTTCTAACAGTGTCCATCCAGACCATCGTCCCTTTTTCTTATCAATCTCCAGCTATATAAATTTACCGTGTTCTCCTCTATAGATTTGTCTCCGTTGTCACTTCTGTCCATGTTATACGTAGTGTGTCTAGGAAACATTTATTTGGTCAACTTCTTCTATAAGGACATGCTATTTTTGGTCACATGCTAAGTATAGATTGTCTGCACGAACTTAATCTATCAATGATGCAGACAGAATATCTCGGAATTCACTATTTAACTTAGTGTGAGCCAATGACAGAAGTGTTTTTAGCTGTATTAGGACGTAATCTCCATTATGTATGTGTAAGCAAATATACGGTATACATATCTGTATTCTTGAGTTATTCTTTAACAGACTTAGTCATTATTGAGACTTGAACGGATACTTAATGTGTATTTATTCATTTAAAAAAAAAAATATTGGCCCTGATCTGGGACAGATTAACGTAATGCGTAAACGCTCGCCTATCGACTCGGATTCTAGGTGGATGTGGGTTAAATTCCACACTCGACGTTCCATGCGTGAGGAAAGGAATTGGCCCTCCTACCTCCTGCACACTAGGCCCAAGAAATGTGAGACGATAGGCATTTAATACCGTAATGTCTGAATAAGCTACGGGAAATGTGTACTTTTATATTGGCCGTGTTATAACACTTAATATATTTCATTTGATGCTCAAGATAAATTTGTCTGAATCTAAATCTAAACTATTTGTGCAAATCTTCTTTTTTCGTTCGCCCGCTGTGAATTCAGGCGTAGTCAGTGCGACTAGTATGGCGCTTCTGATTGAGTTTTGCGTGAATGACTACTTTCCCTTTTCTCTGTGTCTCTCGCCATACAGGCACACCTTCTCCGACTTCAGAGGTACTTGAAGTTTAGATCGTCAAGTTTAGATCGTCAAGTTTAGATAGTCAAGTTTAGATCATCAAGTTTAGATCATCAAGTTTAGATCGTCAAGTTTAGATCGTCAAGTTTAGATTTGATTTGCGCAAATTGTTTTGGATAATTAATATAATATCGTTGGTATTGGGGAATGGAACCCACAGGAAAAGAGAAAATGTACTAGTAGTTATAGCAGTAGTTTTAGTAGTTGTAGTAGTAGAATTAGTAGTAGTAGTAGTAGTAGAAGTAGTTATTGTGGTTGTAGTAGAAGTAGTAGTAACAGCAGCGGTATTGATTGTGGTAGTAGTAATAGTGGTGATAGTAATGACTAGTGTTGGTTGTAGTGGTGATGGTAGTGGAAGTAAGCAGTTGTAGTGAGTAGTGAGAGTGGTAATAGTGGTGGTATTAGTGGTAGAGGTAGTGACGTGGTGGTGGTAGCAATCGAGAAGTAGTGGTGTAACTAGAAACAGAGATAAGCTGATTTTTTTTTCCCGATCCAGAAGCACTTGAGCTGAAAGCTCTTTGGCTCGGTGTCATGTACATCGTAACCCTTCGGTTCGGTGCCACGAACACCGTAAATCTGGGGAACCTGTGGCCTTTCTGCCAGTCCGCGGAGTTGAACCCGCACTCACAGAGGACTTGTCACCCGTAGTCCAACGCGCTACGAACACGCTGGGCAGGCAGGCGGGCGAGAGAGAGATAAGCTGATAAGTAACAGCCCTCGCCGGAATAATGACCAAATCAATCATCGTGTCCCGTTGACCACAGAACAATGCGGGACCGTCATTGTATTTCTAATGTTACAACCTGATATGAACACCGATTTGTACTTTAACTTTACTTACTGGAATAATTACTTCTCTAGTTAATGTTTTAAACAAGAGATTCGATCAATAAATCACATCCATCTTTTTCTAAATTGAAATAGAAACAGGTTCCGCTCCATACAGGTTGCATGTTATTTTTTTTTTTTTTATAGGTTGTTTAAAGTTTGTGCTGTATTCGAGTAGAAAGTTGTTTTATTTTAACCATTTTGTCCACAATCATATTCATAAGCTTATTATTACCCAGTTTTAGTGAAGTGTTCTTTCGTGTTGTTACATTGATAGTATTTGTAGCAACTTACACGAAAATGAGCAAATCTCTGAATATAGCGGACATTGATTGTAATTTCTGTAGCATCTAATATGAAAATGTATCAATATCTGAGAAGAGCCACGTTTATCATAGTTTATGTAGCATCTTAGATGAAGATATGGCAAGTTCTGTACAGAGCCACGTTTATCTATAGTTTCTGTAACATCTTAGATATGGCAAGTTCTGTACAGAGCCACGTTTATCTATAGTTTCTATAACATCTTAGATATGGCAAGTTCTGCACAGAGCTACGTTTATCTATAGTTTTCTGTAAATCTTAGATAAAGATATGGCAAGTTCTGAACAGAGCTACGTTTATCTATAGTTTCTGTAACATCTTAGATAAAGATATGGCAAGTTCTGTACAGAGCCACGTTTATCTATAGTTTCTGTAACATCTTAGATAAAGATATGGCAAGTTCTGCACAGAGTCATTATTACATGTAATTTCTGCAGCATATAAAATTAAAATATGCCAATCTTTGAATAGAGCCATTCTTATATGTCATTTCTTTCTTCTTCTTCTTCTTCTTCTTCGAACCCCAGGAATTATGGGTTTTCACTCCTTTTCCTATAGTACATTTGGGCAGCACCCGCTTACTTTAAAACCCAGAAACCTTCAAATGCTCCAGATTAAATTGTACCAATCTCTAAACATAGTCATTATTATATGCAATTTCTGTAACTACTAACATTAAAATGTATCAATTTCGAAACAGAGCTATCCTTATCTGTAGTTATTGTAATAATTTACACGACAATGTGCCAATGTATGTTGAGAGTGATTCCTAGTAATCTTTAATGAAATAATTGTGCTAGTGTAGTTGTTATATCATTTTTCCCTAATAAACCAAACAAACAAAGTCATGATAATTTAATACTAAGACGTAAACAATATATAATGACTGTCTGAAAGCTAGGTTTTTTTTGTAAAGGAAAGAACAATGGGTATGAAATAAAATAAAAAACATGGTGCTCTCAAGAACAAACCTCTAATACACACATAATACACATCAATTGTGTGCTAGGATCATGTTTAATGCAGCGTGACACACACACTTAAATTAGAAATAAAAATGAATATTCTAAGATCAAAAATAAAGAACAGAATTGTAGTAATACTTATGGTAAATTGTTGAAACTGTATGTGCAGTCTAACTAAATTTGTTGAATATATTGTGCAGATCTACATACCTACTAAAGGATTCTCCAAATGTAGTTATTGTTGGCTTACGTACTCTGATATAACCCAAAAATTGTGTTCTTATAGTGAAAGCGACGTGCCTCAGCTTAAAGAAGCTTTAATCTCCTTACATAACACAACAAACAAACAAATAGATCTTTATAAATGTTAAGTCTAGCTAAATTTGTTGAATATCTGATTCGAAGAAGAAATCATCTCTACAAAATAAACAAGCTGAAATATTTGTCCAAACTACATTTTAAAAGTTCAGATTAATTCCTCTAGTTTGGGATACACTATGAAATGATAAACAATGCTAATATAATAATTTTGTTCCACGTGTTTCGAATATTGGTTCTGTAGTTGTATCATGAACCCATCAATGAAAGATAGTTCAAATATCCAATAGTATCAAGCACATATTTAGAGACTTTGAAGACTTTGATCACATGATGTATTCTCGTAATTTGAAGACAATCACATGATGTATTCTTGTAGTTTGAAGACAAACACATGATGTATTCTCGTAGTTTGAAGACAATCACATGATGTATTCTCGTAATTTGAAGACAATCAAATGATGTATTCTCGTGATTTATCGAACCAGAAATATCAACAAACAGGTGTAAATAAACGTGCAACAGTTTACTTCTGTAAGCACAACAGACAGGTGTGATTAAACTTGCAATAATTTACTTCTGTAAGCACAACAGACAGGTGTAATTAAACTTGCAATAATTTACTTCTGTAAGCACAATAGACAGGTGTAATTAAACTTGCAATAGTTTACTTCTGTAAGCACAATAGACAGGTGTAATTAAACTTGCAATAATTTACTTCTGTAAGCACAATAGAGAATCCGAAATTTTCCGAGTAAACGAATTATTTTCGTGGGTGGAGACTGTTACTACACATGCATAAATGTAAGAACCATTGACAATTCATGGGAATATTCGAACTGTATTGGACAGCCTGTTTCTTGTAGTATTGTCCAGAAGTGCAATGGTGTGTGTCCGCGAGGATTTATTACACATGTCAATCCTGATGACAACGGATCAACACATTTTGGATATACATCCAAGATCACAAAGCACACAGGGCATGGATTCCGTGGTTGAGTGCGCTCGGATGATATTCATTAAGTGAATCAAACATTCAGCCAGTTGTAGAGTCAGTGAATGGTTTGAAGAAACCATTCTCAGAAGAGCTTTCCAGGAAGGTAACCTTGACCTCGTTGAGATCAACATCGGTAACTGTAACCTTATGGTGTGTATCCATGGTGTGTCGACGTTTGGCGTGGTGGAGTTTTTTGTGGTGGTACTGAATTGGGCTGCTGTAACTATAACTGCGTGTGTGTTGGGACGTAGATTTGTTTCTGATATTATTCTCGTAGCTACTGCTGGTACCACATGCATCATTTGTCGATGTTTCTTCCTGGTCATGGATCATATCTTCCTTTAAAATTTGGGCTTCCAGCCGTTCTCGCTCTTTGTTGACCTGAATCTGAAAATGTGTGCCAAAATTCCAATCATCTCCGTCATTTTCGTTGGCAATGATGTTCTGTGGGTTTTCCTGATTTGCTGTCATGTTGCTATCTGTTCTTGTTTGGGTGCATGAGATGTTATTGTTTCTGGAATCAGTTTGGGCGTTATTGAAGATAGCGGTGTTGTTAGCAAGGTTCTTCCCATGACAAGTGAACAATTCCGTCTCACTATTGCAGTTGTAGTTAGTGATGGTGCTGTTGTTATTACCCAACCTATCCTTGCTTTCAGACGTGAGCTCTTTGCATGGGCTATGATCCCTTTCCACGTAATCTACGTCAGACCTCACACGATGAACTCTCAAAACATTGGACTCTCCCGGAGAGAATGCAAGTGTTGGTGAAAACTTCACCTCCCAACACTCCGACCTCGGCCATTTATCATCGTCGACTTCATCATCATCATCATCGTCATCCTCATCATCATCATCTTCATCATCATCATCATCGTCACCATCATCCTTTTCATTTTCCTCCTTTATCATTGACAAATGTTCCATCTCTTCTTCGTGGTCAGCGTTACCATTCCCAGAACTACTCTTTCCAATATCAAAGGTTTTCCGTCCGCGTGTCCGTGTATCCTGTGATCTCTGTTTAACTTTCCGTTGCTTGATGGCCCTAGGTGGACTGCCCCACATCATCGGTAACCTGTCTGAAGGAAGATACGGCCACAAATTATCAGGAGCCATCACGTGTTTTTTGGAAGGAACTCTTGTTAACTGCTCATCCTGCTCGCTGTCATTTGCGTCACTCAAATGTTCGGCACTTGCCAGGCGCTGTGGACAAGATAAGGATACATTAAATGTGATAACATTGGCTATCCAAGAGATTCGACTTTTACACACTACACACATAAACACTACATACACAAGCCGCACACAATCAACACAAACAATATTAGAATTATAGAACTATCAAGAAGAGATATGGCATTATATAATGCTATAAGGGAAAAAGAGAACAAATAGATATATCCAGAAAGAGCTCAAAATCAAAGAAAACTGATGTGTACTGTTTAAATAAAAGAATGAGAAAATAGATGTATTTTAGATATATAAAGAATGAGAAAAATAGATGTGTATTTTTAGATATATAAAGAATGAGAAAATAGATGTATTTTAGATATATAAAGAATGAGAAAATAGATGTATTTTAGATATATAAAGAATGAGAAAATAGATGTATTTTAGATATATAAAGAATGAGAAAATAGATGTATTTTAGATATATAAAGAGATATGAAGGGTTGAAGAAGACCATTACGGAAGGAAACATCCCGGCAAAGAGGAAGACCACGGAGTAGGTGGATGCCGAATGTAATGGATGATTTGAGCATAGCGGCTGCAGAGGAAAGACATCTGGCCTGAAAAATTCCATAGAAATGTTAGGGTGGTAAAGTTTTGCTCAGTACAAGCAATTTGATGATGGCAAGGTATAAAGTAGTGAAGAATTGATAGCGTGTTCGTTGAAACTGAGAAGGTGTTCTAGTTTATTACACTTTTAACGTTTGAAAGTAAATTAGTTCGTTCTATAGATTTAAGGTATATCTGCTTGTTCTGTCATCATCATCATCATCATCATGGGCTATCTCCTCATCAAATATTAGCTGCAATTGATTTCAAACAAATCACGTCTCTTGTCCTTACGCTGCACTCTGCCAGGCTGTAATTTGTGTAACTCTTGATGTTTCAATCCCACTTGTCTCTTAGTCTTCCTCTTGCTCGTCGTTTTTCAACATTTCCCTCTAATAGGGTTTTGATCAATGTGTCAAGTCTCTTAAAGTCTCCAAAATATTTTGTTTGATTTGTGCTCGCTTTAATAACTTTTTTTCCCTAGATTTTCAAGAACTTCTTTAATTGTCTGTTTTTCTTTCCATCAAATACATAAAACATATTCGTCTGTATATCCACATCTCAGAGGCATTAATTCTATCCTTCAAATACTTGCTCATTGTCCATGTTTCTGAACCATACAGAAACATAGAGTAATATAGCACTTGATAATCCTTATCTTTAGTTTATTATTTAGATTATCTAACGTCTCATTACTTGCTTTTTACATTATCCAAAGTATTTGATCTAGACGATAATTAACATGAGAGGGTTTATTCTATAGAACATCCAAAGTATTTGATCTATACGATAATGTACGTGAGAGGGTTTATTCTATAGAACATTTCATACGCATGAACTTGTTCTATAAAATATTGAAGGTGTTAGTCGCCCATGTGGTGCCGGGGCCCGCAATGGAAGCAAAGAATAGTACTACTGCGACCAGTAAGGCATGTCGTAAGAGGCGACTGATGTAGGCCATAGGGATGCATCCGTAGTAAATAAAAAGCGATGCAGAAATCGGATTTGCTGGTCTATTTGTAGACGCATAACTGGCACAATGTACAATCGCTCTTATGTTCAGATCACATACAAATCACACATAGTGTTTAATAAGTAGTCGATATGTAGCGTTTGGAAAAGAAGAAGAAGAAGAAGAAGGTGTTAGAATGTCTTCTATATTTTCTTCAATATTTTCGTTTCATGTATAAATTTATTTTTATTTTTACAGAAGCAGACGTCAGAAGAGGTCATGACGCCATACTAAAAATGTTTGATTTCAGAGATTAAAGAGTACAGCTCCCTTCAAGAGTGAACTAAAATAGCGTCCATCAGATATTCCTGGTTGATATATTTAGAACTAACCGCTAGAAGTGTCCTCATTGACGCTAAAATTGTCCTTCGCTGGTTCCACTGCGAAATGTATTTTGAGAAAGGTCAGTTTAGGAAAGTAGAGATTTTAATACGTAGAGGGGTGAACTTATAAATAGAGTTTTTAGTTTAGGAAAGTAGAGATTTTAATACGTAGAGGGGTGAACTTATAAATAGAGTTGTTTTTAGTTTAGGAATGTAGAGATTTTAATACGTAGAGGGGTGAACTTATAAATAGAGTTTTAAAATGTGTTTATATACTTGCGAGTGTGTTTTAAGTTTCGCTGTTAAGCGTCTATTACAAATGTTATGTGGTTTCTTATTGTAAGCTATTTGCTATTTTCTTATTGGTGCTACGAGCACAGATGAAGATGTTACGGTTAGAATACAAAAGTTAAGATCAGCATTTGCCATTCTGAAGAACATATGGAGTTCAAGAATGATCAGGAATAAAACTAAGATAATGATATTTTACTCAAATATAAAGGTTGTCTTTCTATATGGAGCAGAGACATGGAGAACAATTAAGGGGAACACCAAAATGTTACAGACATTCATCAATAGATGCCTGCGCAGGATACTCCATCTGAGATGGTATGACAGGACCACAATCAGGGAACTGTGAGATAGAGCGGGACAACGGCAGGTGGAACAAGAAATAAGGAGCAGAAGGTGGCGATAGATAGGACACACACTTAGGAAACCTCCTGACAGCATAACGAGACAGGCTCTCCGATGGAACCCCCAGGATAATAGAGATAAGAGAAGACCCAAAAATAAAACACGGAGAAGGAAGTTGGACACGGAATGCAAGAAAATGTGGAGAAAGTGGAGAGATCTAGAAAAGATGGCATTGAATATGCGGGCTTGGAAGGCCTTGATTAAGTACATATGCCTCCATTGGGGCGAAGGGTGAAGTAGAAGAAGCTACTTGAGGTCTCTATGGTCAAGTGTTTAAGACGTTTCCCTGTTTTTATGATGGTTTTGCATTGGGGCAAGTTTAAGTAGAAGAAGCTACTTGAGGTCTCTATGGCCAAGTGTTTAAGACGCTTTCCTGTTCTTATGGAATGTGTTTGGTTCGAATTCGGACCAAGTCCATTGCCCAATGTTTTCAATATTGTTGCTGGAGCTACTTGAGGTTCGGGATTTGTGAATGCTCTCTGAGAAGCTACTTGAGATGACATGACATTTCTGCCGACAGGGACCGAGCCATATGGGGAAACCTGATGCAATGAAGTCAAACCTTCGCTTTTAGAAAGCATACCCTAGGCTCTATCGATGGAACAAGTTAAGACTAAACAAAACCAAGGCTCTATCGATGGAACAAGTTAAGACTAAACAAAACCAAGGCTATATCGATGGAACGACTTAAGACTAAACAAAACCAAGGCTATATCGATGGAACAAGTTAAGACTAAACAAAACCAAGGCTATATCGATGGAACGACTTAAGACTAAACAAAACCAGCATCAAAACGAGACTAAACACTTTTCGATGGAACAAGTTAAGACTAAACAAAACCAAGGCTATATCGATGGAACAAGTTAAGACTAAACAAAACCAAGGCTATATCGATGGAACAAGTTAAGACTAAACAAAACCAAGGCTATATCGATGGAACGACTTAAGACTAAACAAAACCAAGGCTATATCGATGGAACAAGTTAAGACTAAACAAAACCAAGGATATATCGATGGAACAAGTTAAGACTAAACAAAACCAAGGCTATATCGATGGAACAAGTTAAGACTAAACAAAACTATAATGCTTCAGACAAACCATCTGTTGGTATTGTTATGTAATATATATTTAGATGACGGCACTGTAAAGCAATGACTTGTGGGATACAACTTTTCGTATGAAAGTCTCATGTTCAAAACTCAATCATGAAATATTGTCAGTTGTGTAAATAATCTTTCTCATGATTAGTTCCAGACCCCACGGTCCCACTAAGATACAATCTCGTTCCAGAAGATGTGTCTTATAACATCTTCATCCAGGTGAGAGAATGTTAGAACAGGTGTGTTTGATATCTTCATCCAAGTGATAAAGCAGGTGTGTTTGATATCTTCATCCAGGTGATAGAATGTTCGAACAGGTGTGTTTGATATTTTCATCCAGGTGAGAGAATGTTAGAACAGGTATGTTTGATAACATCATCATCCAGGTGAGATAATGTTAGAACAGGTGTGTTTAATAACATCATCATCCAGGTGAGAGAATGTTAGAACAGGTATGTTTGATAACATCATCATCCAGCTGAGAGATCGTTAGAACAGATGTGCGTGGTATCTTCATCGAGATGATATAACAGGTGTGTTTGATATCTTCATCGAGATGATATAACAGGTGTGTTTGATATCTTCATCCAGGTGAGAGTGTTCGAACGTGTGTTTGATATCTTCATCCAGGTGATAGATAGTATGTTGGATGTTAAGATGCATTAAAACTACTTCTGCTGATGTCAATAACATTCTGTCCTAGTTAAAGGTCACTGGCGAACCACTCTTCCTAAGTGGATGTCAGTCGATACATAACTATCGCATACATACATACACAAGAGGACAGGATATCATAGAGTGTTCACACTTAAGTGCTGTCTAACTTAATGAAATTCGTTTTCTCCATAATATATTTTTTTTTTAAATGGAATTAATTTTCGTTGATTCAGCACTTTTTAAAGCAAAAAAATTCCCTGCCTGTCAACTTGAGGATATTTGCGTCTATACCATGACAGGGCTAAGTGTGGATAAATATAGCCATGGCTAGACAGAGGTCATACATTCAGAATGTAGAAGACCAGACACCCACATGTTGTTTTGAAATGTAATCCGGGCGGCAAGAGAGGCAGAGGGCGACCTATAGAGACATGGAGACGAACTGTAGACGGAGAAAGAGAAGAGGTGGGAAAGAGCTAAAGTTTAAGGTTCTGGTTTTCCCATAAGGTTCAATTTCTAGTTTTTCATATTTATTTTATTTTGGGGAGAAATGGGGGGAAGGGTTAGTCACATATTTTCATTTTAGGTCCGTTAGTGATGTATTGTCTGTTTGTATATTTTATTTCTGCCGTAAAGGAAGTCCGAATCTCTTCACTTTTGTTGTATCCTTTACTTGATAAAAACCCTTTGGTCGAAACGTCGATGTATATTGTTTTTGTACTTTGATAAAATACAGTACTTTGTTTTTACGTGTTTCGCCATTAATATATTATATATCAATCAATATACTATATATTATATATCAATCAATATACCATATATATATATATCAATCAATATACTATATATATATATATCAATCAATATACTATATATATATATCAATCAATATACTTTTATATTATATATCAATCAATATACTATATATTATATATCAATCAATATACTATATATTATATATCAATCAATATACTATATATTATATATCAATCAATATACATTATATACTATATATTATATATACAATCAATATACTATATATTATATATCAAACAATACTTAATCAATATACTATATATGTATTATATATAATCAATATTTATATATACGTTTATTTAATGAAATCATTTAGTTACGCTAACATACTTGGAAGTTTAGCCAATCAATCGCACTGGCAGCGTCATCGATCTCAAATCTTGTCTACCGTATGGGCTATCATCTCAGATGTTGACGCTCTACCGTGCCATGAAATTATTCTGTCCAAAATTGTATCACTCTCTGTCTTCCTTGTCTCGTCTACCCTCGAATTTACCAGTTGTCACAATGTGTTCTAACCTCCCCCTCCCTCCTCCCAGATTTTGACACACACTAATTGTTGTTTGAAGTATCTGTGTCTAAGTGCTTAAACTGCTATTCACACGTTAAAAGTTCGTAGGTTCTGAATCTGACAACACCGTTCTGTTAAAAGTGCATTATTTTCAGAGACTCTTAAGATTGTTGCAGGATCAGAATTCATGCTGTTTAATTTCCATGTGGGTGCCAGTACAGTGATTTGACCGAATATGGTGCAAAAGAGGAAAAAGTCAGTCTACCGTCTTATGGCTATGTATGACTTTCAGTTTAAAGATATGGATGAAATAAGATTGTAAAGGTTATCAGCTGAATGACATCTAATCGTCTACTTACTTGTTGGTTTCTTCCTCATATCTTTGCTATGCGCCATACCATACCTCACTGATTGCAATTTACAGACATCAATATTTTCTTATCCAGAATGCTAACAAATAAGAATAGACGGGTATAAGAAAACAATATAAAAATGACATATAAGAATAGACAGAATAAGAATGCACAGTATAGGAATGCCACATGTATAAGGATGCACAGTATAGAATGACAGTATAAAAATAGACAGTAAAAATAGTACGTCTTACAGAATAGACAGTGATAAGAATGAGGTATGAAATGCACAGTATTAAGGACCAGTATGAATAGACAAAATAAGAATAGACAATATAAGAATAGACAGTATAAGAATAGACGATATAAGAATAGACAAATTTAAAAATGCACAGTATAAGAATAGACAATATAAAAATAGACAGTATAAGAATGCACAGTATAAGAATGCACAGTATAAGAATGCACAGTATAAGAATGCACAGTATAAGAATGCACAGTATAAGAATGC
The DNA here is from genome assembly GCA_020796225.1 of Arion vulgaris. Lineage (NCBI taxonomy): Eukaryota > Metazoa > Mollusca > Gastropoda > Stylommatophora > Arionidae > Arion > Arion vulgaris. The sequence continues at coordinate 73,050,178 of CM036757.1, forward strand.
ACAGTATAAGAAAGACATATAAGAATGACAGTATAAGAATGCACAGTATAAGAATGACAGTATAAGAATAGACAATATAAGAATAGACAGTATAAGAATGCACAGTATAAGAATGCACAGTATAAGAATGCACAGTATAAGAATGCACAGTATAAGAATGCACAGTATAAGAATGCTATGTCAGTATAAGAATAGACGGTATAAGAACTTATTTCTATCTCCAATTGTGTTTTGCCTAACAGCGTCAGGATAAGAAGAGATTTACAGAGCGAGTCCTAGTGTGCGCTTCATATATAGTATCTTTCGTCGCCTGTTTTCTCTGAGGCCCACCTTTTGCGTTGCCGGTTCATTGTACCGGAGCAACAGTCCTCTTCGAGGCGCACTGTCTGTTGGTAATCTGCTTATGTGCAATCTGCCTAACCATTTTATTTGTAGTTTCTTGATAAAGTTTAGTATTGATGTTGTACACAATTTTTTTCCTGATGTCTTTATTTCTAAACCGGTCTCTTCTTGTCACTCCCAGCATTCTGCACAGATACTTCATCTCTGTCGTGACTAGTTTTCTTCTAACATTTGATGTCAGCGTCCAGACTGACAAAAATAAATACCTCTAGTGGGAAGACTATCCATAAACTCACCAGTAATACAGTGCCTTGCATTATCCCTACAAGCTTTCCTAGCAACAACATATGTATATATATATAAGTATAAATTTATGAGTGTGTGAGAAATTTTGCTTTAAAAAAAATACTCATCGGTAATTAAAGAATCAACCTTATTCTTGGGCGTCGTAACAGTTTTAGAAGTAACACACAACAGATGTTCAATATAACCATCTTAAAGATGATAAAGCTATACATTCAAAACTATCATAAATAAAAACAATGTGGCAACTGGTTGAACTAAAAAGATTTGGAGATAGGGAAATTAACAGGTTATTTTAAACTTAAAAATTAACGTCGTAAAGTGGGCAACATCCGTTTCCTGTTTTCATATCATTTCCTGTGTTTCACTTTCTAAATGTTGCCCTGCAAAGTTTAAGTCTAACTGTAAATAAAATTATTGACCACAGTAAATAGATGTAGAAAAGTAACTAATTGTAGTGGTACAGAGAAGTGATCGCATCAGGGCTGTGCGTGCTATGATAGAAGCGATCGCATCAGTACGTGCCGTGCTATGATAAGAAGGCGATCGCATCAGGCGGTATCGTAAGGTGGGCGGCATAAGTAGTGAAATCAAAATCACAATTCAAGGCTATTTTAAGGAAAAAAACATTTAAAGGGCGGCATTTCAAAGACTTGCATCATACTGAGAAAATATACCACACGGACCTGACGATCATCTCCCCTTGATGAAGTGCAGTGGTACAGAGAAGTGATCATCTCCCCTTGATGAAGTGCAGTGGTACAGAGAAGCGATCATCTCCCTTGATGAAGTGCAGTGGTACAGAGAAGTGATCATCTCCCCTTGATGAAGTGCAGTGGTACAGAGAAGCAATCATCTCCCCTTGATGAAGTGCAGTGGTACAGAGAAGTGATCATCTCCCCTTGATGAAGTGCAGTGGTACAGAGAAGCGATCATCTCCCTTGATGAAGTGCAGTGGTACAGAGAAGTGATCATCTCCCCTTGATGAAGTGCAGTGGTACAGAGAAGCAATCATCTCCCCTTGATGAAGTGCAGTGGTACAGAGAAGCAATCATCTCCCCTTGATGAAGTGCAGTGGTACAGAGAAGCGATCATCTCCCTTGATGAAGTGCAGTGGTACAGAGAAGCGATCATCTCCCTTGATGAAGTGCAGTGGTACAGAGAAGCAATCATCTCCCCTTGATGAAGTGCAGTGGTACAGAGAAGCGATCATCTCCCTTGATGAAGTGCAGTGGTACAGAGAAGCGATCATCTCCCTTGATAAGTGCAGTGGTACAGAGAAGCGATCATCTCCCTTGATGAAGTGCAGTGGTACAGAGAAGCGATCATCTCCCCTTGATGAAGTGCAGTGGTACAGAGAAGCGATCATCTCCCTTGATGAAGTGCAGTGGTACAGAGAAGCGATCATCTCCCTTGATGAAGTGCAGTGGTACAGAGAAGCGATCATCTCCCTTGATGAAGTGCAGTGGTGCAGAGAAGCGATCATCTCCCCTTGATGAAGTGCAGTGGTACAGAGAAGCGATCATCTCCCTTGATGAAGTGCAGTGGTACAGAGAAGCAATCATCTCCCCTTGATGAAGTGCAGTGGTACAGAGAAGTGATCATCTCCCCTTGATAAAGTGCGATGGTACAGAGAAGCGATCATCTCCCTTGATGAAGTGCAGTGGTACAGAGAAGCGATCATCTCCCTTGATGAAGTGCAGTGGTACAGAGAAGCAATCATCTCCCCTTGATGAAGTGCAGTGGTACAGAGAAGTGATCATCTCCCCTTGATGAAGTACAGTGGTACAGAGAAGCAATCATCTCCCCTTGATGAAGTACAGTGGTACAGAGAAGCAATCATCTCCCCTTGATGAAGTGCAGTGGTACAGAGAAGCGATCATCTCCCTAATAACGGCGCTGTTTTTGTGTTCTTAAGTGAACAATTCATCATCATTAACTAGTGTCGTCTTAAAATATACGATGCTGGTGGTGGCGTAGGAGAGGAGAAGAGGAACAAATGATGGTTAACGCATTTGCATTATTATTTATGCCACAATGTATCTCATTTGTACTTAATTTATCTTATATATTAGTTTACTGGCGCCGTTCCTGTATCTGACTCTCAGTCGATGCTTCGGAAGATCCAGAATGGCAGGTTGCGGTATGAGTGGATGCCTTCTATCGAAGTTTCCAAACTTCAGAGACTCATGTAGATCTACTTTCCTGGCAATGGGTGTTCGCGGCAATGAGAGAGCGGACATGCTTGCATCGAATGTATCGATTTTTGAGGAGTTTAGAGTAGATAAGGGTGACGTTCTTCGTTCTCTTGGAGATTAACTGTTGGATGAGGACACTAAAATAGACGCTGAATCAATAGAGCTGTTTAGAGAGTTTGGAATTGCGCGCTGTACAAGTAGAGCTGGATGCTTGAGGGGCCAAGAGAATTGTGTTTAACCAGCAAGCCACAGGAACCATTAGTGTGCATACCCTTTGACATATATTGGGGGATACTAAGCACCTATGGGTCTGCCGGAGTAATGTGATATCAGTTCAGCAACCAATAGCAAATCATTTGTACTTACTAAATTGTGATCGCAATCGAAATCTGTTTTTACTAACAGTTTTTAGCTATAAACACATACTTATCAGCAACCATCTTTGTTCTTTCCTTGTTATCACATAATACTCTCTGTCTGCATATACTTATTTATTCTGACATTCTCAATCTATTTTAATCAATCTAACAATGAGAAGATAACAACGTAATAGAAATGAAGTTTTATTGAAATTACATCCCTTGTCGGCAGTCTGAAAACGAGATAGATTCTATAAAATAAGTTTGCAATCACCACCATAATTTCGCAATATTTTATCTGTCATACATAATATACACTTACAGTATTTTTAGTTACATCAGATCGTTTTCAAAACGTGACCAGATGCTGTAAATTTGTTTCAAAAGTTCACGCTGAATTCTAAACCAAGGCCATGAAAGAAATAAACTTATTGATTTGGTATAAATATTTTATTTACGTGTTCGAATTTATTTTTTTGTTTGTTTACAATTCGTTACGTCTGACTTCGTTCTGTTTTAGTTTAATGACTTCCCTTCACAATGAAAACACATAGATATTCTTTTTTCTTCCTTCACAATGAAAACACATAGATATTCTTTTTTCTTCTCATCGTTCGCTATATATCAACCACAAAGTAAACCACTCTTTAGGGTCTGTATGTTTATTTCCGCATTGAAGCATGAGTTCGTTGCGCCAGTTGAGCGCCTATAGACACATAAGACAGCACATCCGGATTCTGCATGCTTTTTATTCGGGTTTGCCTCCATAAATCAATGTTCAATTGCTGCTTGTTCACAATCACTTCTAATATTTTTACTTTTTGCTTATTGGCGTATCATTACGGTGTTTGTTTGCTTGTTTTATCTTTTCTGTTGGTTTCACTTTTCTTAGAGAATTGAGCCCTACATAAGCTGGGACGCACGATCTTTCAACCTAACAACAAGTCTATGGTTATATCAGTGCTTTGAATGATTGATAGATTGAACAATCATCATTGCACTTGTGTTCTACGATCTCTTTCTTACACAGGAAGATTTTAGCGGCAGTGCACGAACTCTGTAGCACCGGCGAAATTCCCCGGTGTAATTTTGAAGATAGTGAAGATATTTTGTAGTAGATTTTTTAAAATTTGTTTCTAATGAATTTTGTCTAAGCATCGGCTTTTCATGCTGCTCTTTTCCATTTTTGAACTGACAAGGTTTTTTTTCACGTGCTCAAACTGAACACGGGACCTACGTTTTATCGTCTGTCTCTGATAGGACTAGGAACTCGATCACACCTACACTGAGCTCAAGAATATCTGGACAAGTATCTAGATGGCTCTATGAGGGAGCGAACCTGCTACCGTTGGAACTGGATACAAGCACGTAACCTCTAAACTACACAGACCCTCGTTACTTATCTTCTATCTACTTGAACATTGCCCTCGTTACTTATCTGCTATCTACTTGAACATTGCCCTTGTTACTTATCTTCTATCTACTTGAACATTGCCCTCGTTACTTATCTTCTATCTACTTGAACATTGCCCTCGTTACTTATCTTCTATCTACTTGTACATTTCCCTCGTTACTTATCTTCTATCTACTTGTACATTTCCCTCGTTACTTATCTTCTATCTACTTGTACATTGCCCTCGTTACTTATCTTCTATCTACTTGTACATTTCCCTCGTTACTTATCTGCTATCTACTTGAACATTTCCCTCGTTACTTATCTGCTATCTACTTGAACATTTCCCTCGTTACTTATCTTCTATCTACTTGTACATTGCTAATGTTTTATCTTCTATCTACTTGTACATTGCTCATGTTTTATCTTATATCTACTTCTACTACTTCTGATAGTGTAAAACAAGGCTGCGTCTTATCGCCAATGCTATTTGGAATAGCAATTGACTGGGTCATGCGAAAATGCACCAATAACACAAATATGGGCATCAAGTGGGTTGATAAAATTTTAGAAGACCTTGATTTTGCCGACGATATAGCCCTTTTGAGTTCATCACATCAAGATATTCAAATGAAAACAAACCTTCTCCAAAATATCTCAGGACAAATTGGTCTCCAAATAAACACCACAAAAACAAAAATTGTTGACCTTACCAGCAGCCCAGAAAATATCCAACTAAAAACTACACTCTTGAAAAAGTCAAAAGTTTTACATACCTAGGGAGTATGATGTCATCTACGGGGATACAGCGCCAGAAATTCCACACAGAATCGCATTGGCATCAAGTGCTTTTAACAAATTGTCAAATATATGGAAGTCAATTCACTCAGCAAGCACTTAAAATTAAAGATCTTTAACTCTTGTGTGATTCCAGTATTAACTTATGGATGCGAGAGTTGGAAAGCAACAAAAGCTCTAGAAAGAAAATTAGATAACTTTGAGAATAAATGTCTTAGAAGAATACTGAACCTCAAATGGTCAGATTTCAGACCCAATACACAAATAAGACAAGAGACCAAGCAAGAAAATGTATCAAATTTTATAAGAAAGCCCCGCTGGAACTACATCGGCCACACACTTAGAATGGATGAGAGAAGACTCCCTTACCAATCCCTCATATGGACACCAGAGGGAAAGAAAACGAGGAAGACCAAGAGAGACTCTGCGTAGAACCATCACCAGAGAAGGCTCAACGATGGGCTAGTAAACATTAAAGACTTAAAGCAAATAGCAACGAACCGCGAGACATGGAGAGCTATGACCTCTGCCCTATGCGCCGCCCACAGGCCCAAGAGGAAAGACTAACTAACAAACTAACTAACTAACTTGTACATTGTCCATGTTTTATCTTGTATCTACTTGTACATTGCCCTCGTTACTTCATCTTCTATCTACTTGTACATTGCGCATGTATCTGCCTGCATCCATACATTTTCTCCTATTTGATTACATTTCCAATATGACTGCAAACCTCTTCCTTACATTTGTTTTACATTTGTTCAACAAAATGCTGAAAGACTAAGCGAAACTCTTTTTTTTTCCAAAGAGCTAGCTGATTGTGCTTTACAAAGAAGCTCTTCTTCAGAGCTAGGCAAAGTGTACCGTTCAAAATAAAGGTTTCTGGTTCACATCCTGATTTTTGTGTTTTTTTTCAGAAGTTTACTGTACATTTATTTACTATTACAAATAAAAAGCCGAAACCAAATTCTGATATTACCTTTCTACACCACAATTTTATTTTTGTGTCAGGTCATGCAGGTGTAAGGGGAACTGAACGTGCCGATAGGCTTGTAGGAATGGCTGCTGTAAAAATCGGGTGAGCAATGGAGCAGGCTTATATTATAAATTTCCTAAGGGAGAGAGTACGTGTACATGATTCAAGTAATAGTGGTGAATCTACAACACTAACCAGACTGCCAAATCAAATGTGGTGTAGCTAGACAAGAACACTATGCTGGTAGCCAAAGAAGAATAGTAAACCAACAAAGAACCGGTGTCGTTAGTTGCCACATGTTGAAAGAAATATAATGAGTAGGAGATGGGAGCAATTATAGACTAACTGTTTCAACATGCTGTGATGATGATCCGACGACTAAACTAAACACCACAATTCTATATATACACAACAGCAATCATTCCAATGAAAAACTATACCAGATTTCATTTTGTTTATAATAACAAGCACAAAACAGATTCATTCGTACAACAACAAAAACAGCAGCTCGTACATAATTGTTCGTCATTTTTTTCCCCTCTTCTGCGGTTTTGTCTTTCATCGTCAGGATACGCGAAGAGTTAGGAAATTTCCTCGAGTGTCCCTCGTATCTGTCGGTTTCCATCGCTATAATTGTGCATGACCCAAAAACTCATGTTTACTTGAGATTGACAATTGGAGATTTCAATAAAAACCAAGAAATCATCAAGTTTTTCACAACACGATTGATGGAAATCATGAATCTGTTTATTGAACTTCAAAATAATGCTTAACTAAGATTATAATCTTGATGAGCCAATTATCAAAATAATATCAATATTGAAACGCTCATTAGAAAAGTTTGATTGAAAGTTGGACTTACATACTTCATTCTTGAAATGTTAGTGGACACAACATTTTGTACCGTCTTCTTCTCCTTCAATCGCTCTATATCGACCAACTGTTAAACCTCAATTTGTGATTGTATGTGATCTAATCTTAAAGGCGATTTACGTTGTCCAGTTATACGCCTACAAGTAGCCAGCACATCAATTGCTGCGACGCTTTTTATTTACTAGGGTAGCTTTCCTATGCCCTACCTTAGCTTTCCTTTTACGATATGCTTTGTAAGTGGCAGTGTTACTACTCAGTGTTCCCCTAGTACGCTCCGGCAACATTTTATTTTACCAAAAACTGACATAATCTTACAACGAAAATTGTTAACAAAGATTTATAAAAACTGAATCGAATTATTTCATATATGAATGTTCTTCATTATTCCATCTGATGTCATTGTATTGGAGATCAATCATTTACATTTAAAACTGACTTGGGAGAATCTCAACTCAACTCTCAACTTAACAAGATTCTCAACTTAACAAGAATCTCAACTCAACTCTCAACAAGTCTCAACTCAACTTGCAACTTAACAAGAATCTCAAATCTCAACTTAACAAGAATCTCAACACAACTCTCAACAAGTCTCAACTCAACTTGCAACTTAACAAGAATCTCAAATCCAACTTAACAAGTCTCAACCAACTTGCACAACAAGTCTCAACTCAACTTACAACAAGAATCTCAAACTAACAACAATCTCAACTCAACAAAAATTCAACTCAAACTCTCACAAGTCTCAACTCAACTGAACACAAGAAAAGAATTCTCAACACAATCTCAGAAAGCCCTCAGCTAACTGGAATAACAAAATTCTCAACTCTACTCTCTATCTAAAAGGTTAATGCTCAAGGTTGACTTAAGCGAATTCAGACTCCACTCTCAGAAAGAGTCTAAAAAGCTAACAGCTGCAGCTATACAAAATCTAAACTCACTGAAAAAATCTGAGCACAACTGCAAGCTAGAAAAATTTCAACTCAACTCTCTCTACAAGAGTCTCAACTCAACAGTGAATTCACAGAGATTTTGAAACAGCTTTATTTAATTACTATTCCAATTACATCAAGTTGAGAAAATAGATCCTTCAGCTATTTTAGCGAGTAATAAATGATTTCTTGTGATAAATTACCTACGAAATCTACTTCTCTTTATTCTATTAAAGGGCTAATGCCGAAGGATTGACTTGATTGTGCCGGATTTTACCCCATGTGTATCGGTCCCACTCCGCAGAAATGACACGCCACCTGTCAAAAGTATTGCTTAAATCACGAGCTGCGTAGCTATTACAATAATCCTATGGACCTCTGGAAAAAAACTGGCTGATGCTACAAATAAGAAAGAGAAAATTGAGATATTTTGAATATATAAAAAAACATGAAGGGCTGGAGACTACCGTCATGGAAGGAGGCATACCGGCAAAGAGAAGAAGAGGAAGACCACGGAGAAGATAGATTCAGGATGTAACTGATGGTCTGAACATGACAGCTGCAGAGGCAGGACATCAGGCCTATGAGAGAGAGAAATTTCGGAGGACTGTTGGGGTGGCAAAGTTCTGCTCAAGACAAGATATTTGATGATGAACAGAACAGTGCAGTTAGGTATCGAACTCACGAATTCTGAAAGCAAGGCGAAGACTTGCCACATAGACCTCCGTTATTTATTAACTAAAAGCAAATAAAATAATTTGGATAAAAACAAGAAATGATAAATATCTGAATAAAAGCTAACAGTTACTCACATGTTTATATGAAGCATGTATCAGGTGGGCTCGAACTCTTGTAAACTCTAGTCTAAGGCAAGAGTGAGGTTAACATTGACTGACTTTTATTTGAAAGTCTTAAAACTGATAAGAAACATTACTGAAACTGAGCGTTCGTTAGACAGACAAGACTGTCTCGTATCATATGAAGAACAAAAAAACAACGAATCAGACAGGAACTAGGTGAGAAAGTTGTCCAACCAGATAATTGGTCACACACAAAAAGAAAACAAAAGGAAATAAACAATTCATATATAAACCTTACCAGGTCAAACTTAACTAGTTCCACTTTTCTTAACTTAACACTTTTTTATATCAACTTTTTTCTGGGTCATCCATGTCCAGACTAACCTTTCCCAGGTTATCGCTTCCCATATTAAAAAGCTATTTATAAATGTATACTTATCTGTTTACATAACTTATGGTTTCAAACCAAGAATTCAAGTTTCGGTTCTCCTTACTTACAAATTCAGTCGAAGCAGAGCCGTAGTTGTAACATTACCGATGATACTCTATCTTATTCTAACAATATTCACCAAATGTTGGTTATAATATGACAAGTAACAAAGATTAAGATTACAACACTAATATTGGTTATAATATGACAAGTAACAAAGATTAAGATTACAACACTCATGATTAATTACATTTGTTTCACGCTGATATCAGATTTGTCAAAGCTTAAACTCAGCACAAAATGTTGGCAACTAACTGTTGTAGTCAACAAAACAACATACACACTCTCATTGATTCACATCACAAGCAAAGGCGCATGTGGGTGCCGGAGCACCAAGGAAATCAACGAATAATACCACTGCAACCTACAAGGCATGTCGTAAGAGGCGACAGAGGCCAAGGAAAGCTAACATAGTAAATAAAAAGCGTCGCAGAAATCGGATGTGCTAACCTACTTGTAGGCGCATAACTAACACAACGTACAGTCGCTCTTAGGCTCAGATCCCATACACATCACAAAGAGTGGTTAGCAAATGGTCGATATGGAACGGTAGAAGAAGACGAAGACAAACAAAGAGTGGTTGACAAGCAGTTTGAGTTTGAAATATCTTCATTTTACTCTGAACATGTCTATAGTTGTTCCGATCTCCTTCGCAATATCGAGCCCAGTGTCTAACAGTACTAGTTCCACGTACCAGTAGATTGACGATCCTACTCGTACGTCTGTTCTGCTATTTTCTACTGGCCTCTCCAATCATCACTACAATCTAGCTATTGGCATGGATTGGTTTAGCTGACAGTCCTCTCTGCGATCACAATCTATGAGGGTTCTCAGAGTGGCAGCTCTATCCATTGAATGACCACCTGATATGGTGGCAGAGCTTGCCAGCCTGTCTGCTCTCTCATCGCCAGTATGCACCCGGAAAAAAGATGAATGGACACAGTTAATTTCGGCGTACCAAACAGCCTCCATACATGAGTGTAGTTCCGTGACGCCTGCCTGAGTAGAGCGTTAGTCTCCATCAGTACATCAACTGTTATGCCACTTGCTGTCACAATAAATGCCCCCTTGATCTTTCTGCCTAATGAACTTGCAGAAAATGCCCAAGCGGACTTTTCATGGGGAAATACCGATCCATTTATGCAGACCACAATGTCACTCACCCACACTAGTTTAAAATGGTGGCCCCGACACCTACATCCCCCGCCTCTGGATTTCTCACGCTGCACACCTTGTCGAATTTGATGAAGATCTAAAAGGTCTTTCCTAACATTGGGGGCATCGGCATACCTTCCTCCCAGGGTCAACATTTGTGAGTCCACATACCAGTTGTGTTGTGTCTGCAGCCTGGTCAACTTACGACTTGTCCTACTTTAACCGATGTCTACTTCTGATGTTCAACAGTGTCTTGCAAATGCAAAAAAAACAAGAACTATGTTTTTATATGTATTTTGCCACAAATTGTATCAATAACCCGATTTCCGGTCGGTAAAACATGGCTGCCATGTACGTCTACATGTTATATATCAGATCTCCAGGACGTCATTAAATTTGTTTTTACAAAAAAAATATATAAGAAATGCATTTTTTAAACCACAGGATTTCTGCTTGTGATAACTATAGGACTATCTGTAATTCTGTATTGAACTTGCTTTCATATATATAAATATATATATATATATTCTCTCACCATATTATCAAACTAATATTTACTGATGAAGACCGCAAAGACGCCATACAGAACTGTCAATAATAACAGAGACAATAATTTAGGCAATTATGTAGCATTATCTAACAATTTTTTGAACAATTTCCATTTCTTTAAATAAAAATAATATAGAATTATGGAAAAATATAATGTTTACTGTAAGCTGCTCTTGTTATATAAGTACTAGAATGACAAGCCGTTACATAACCTTTGAAATCTTGTGTTTCTATTTCAGGTTACATATAAGTCCATACTATGTAATGTTGACTGAGTAATTGGTTCATCATTGCATAATCAAACAAGAAAACCGCACTAACATATAAGACGGGATTATCTGTTCCAAGTCTACAAGCAAGTTGAATATATAACCGTAATCATATTAGATATATATTTATGCTAAAAATACACTCCCAGGTCCAAGCAGTGAGTGACAGGTGACATTTTCTGACGAATCAAATTAACTAACCTCATTGTTGAAAAAAACAAAATCTGAGTTGAAAAATAATTTTAAAATATACGAACAGAAGGTCATCAAATTAACGTAACCTATTTCTTTGTTTGCGTGAAGCTATTTTAGTTACTAGATGACCGATAATTATTTTCCTTGTTCTGTCTAGCTGAATATAGTTCTGATCGTTTGTTGTTGAGTTATGTATAGCAGCAAGTGTTAACAGCTTGCAAAAATCTGGATTATTTTAGTCTGAAAATGAGACGAAAATTATGCTTTAAAATTGACAAGAACATTTTAGGATAAGTGTGAAAAAGGGGGCGTTTGATGAAGACCTTCACTGTGGAATCATGAAGGTGGGAAGCGGGGAAAAATGCATCGTTATTCTGACATATACTGTCTTAAGACATTTGTTGTTTACAGGGATAAAGAAATAATCTGGAAAAGGGTCTGGCCACCTGTCATACCCCGCCCTAAATAGCGGTACTGCATGAAGTAACAACCGATTCTTTAACGACAGACATAATCAGATGATTTGAACGCTAGTCTTATGAATGGGTGGCGTCTGTGGCCTAGGGGTTAGTGACTCGGTCTATTAACCCCGACGTTCTGAGTTCGAAGCACACTGCGGACAGTGTGGTTGCAAATTGTTTCCGTTGATTTTAACAAAAGGACAATGACACCACCCGTTCAGAAAGCAATGGCAAACTACTGAACGTATAAGTGGTGCCTAGAAAATCAACGACTCGTTTACTGTGGTTGATGGCTACGTCCTTTAGGATATGCCACGATTTTCTTCTTATGGAGGACTAGCCTGAAGAATATCAATGAATGTCGCTGAGGACATGGCGCAATTGACGGACAGTATCAGAGAATTTATGTGCGGTCTAATATCAAGAAGAAGTAGTAGAGACACTGAAGACAAGATACAGTAGATAGACATGATCAGACAACATCAATATAATAAGTAACAGTGGCGGATCATGGTCATTATGTTTGGTGGGTATTAAGTAATACAGCCAAAATCTGAAGTATTCAGAAACTGTGATTTTTCCTATTAATAGTTAGTTAGTTAGTTTGTTCCTTTCGTGCCAAAGGCGGCACATAGGGCAGAGGTTTTAGATCTCCATGTGATGCAGTTCTTTGCTAGCAGTTGGAGATCTTGTATGGTTTTACATCCCAATAGTTTACTTTTTTGTTGGATGGTTCTTCGAAGAGTGGTCTTTGGTCTTCCACGTTTTCTTTTCCCAACTGGTGACCACATTAAGGACTTGTCGATTTAGTCTCTTTTCGTCTGATCTAAGAACATAACCTAAATATTTCCACCTTCGTTTCCTTATAATATTTGATATGGGTTGTTGTTGTGTTCTATCTAATTCACATTAATAATAGAACGATACACATTTAGATAAATCCTCTATTTCTAAAATACTGGAGTTTTTACCATTGAAGATTATTAGGTCTCAGATCAACCGACCATAGAAAGTATGAAGAAAACAGCACCTTCCATCTTGAAACCGGAACCGGACAAAAAAACAATTATTAAAACAGATTTCCTATTAATACAGATTATAATCTCAATTCGTCCCTGTGCATGTAGGAGTTAGGGGTAATGAACGAGCTGATAGACTGACTGACAAGGCTACGATATCAGATGGACAGAAATAACATTTGTAACACATTGAGTGAGTCTTGCTGAACAGAAGAGTTTCAGTGTTGTGAATCCCAGTCTTGGACTTCTCATTTTATCGTCCGCCCCTGATAGGACTAGGAACTCGATCTCACCTACACTGAGATTATGGAGCTCTGGAAAAATATCCCGATGGCTCCACGAGGGAGTGAACCGAGTCCCTTTAGAATGAGAGGCGAGAATCTAGCCTCTACGCCATAGAGACTACCTGTTTTCTAAAGAATACGTGTATGAATTATATGAATAATTTCAGTGCCATATGTACTAACGTTATTTCAGTGCCATGTGTACTAACGTTATTTCAGTGCCATGTGTACTAACGTGTACAGAGTGTACTCACTCAAACGCAATATCTTTACTTTCGTCGTATCCCTTTCTAAGAATTGGGATCATGCAAAGTGTTGTAGATGTCAGAAAGGAATGTTGAAGAAAGTAGAGGCTGTCGAGAGCAGGAGGTAGATCGAGTGGTTGCTCTGACATTTGGAGTGTCGCCAAAATTATCATGTGAATAATAAACACTGATCCTCCGCACGAGCAGGTCACTGTCACGAGATTACATGTTATAATCAATCACGCACATGGTCATAAACTCACAATGTCACACACACACACACACACACACAGTCACACACAGTCACACACAGCCACACATAGTGAAAGCTTTACACAAGAAGGACCACAAATCCCCCCCTCTCTTTCTCTTTCATATGCAAGATTACATCTACAGGAGCAGAAATATATGACCACATACACATAATGTGACTTCTTATCAATCAATCAATGTCACAGCTACAAGATGACACATTCTCATACGGTTACAACAAGATGACACATGCTCACAATGTCACAACAATATGACACATGCTCACACTATCACAACAAGATGACACGTGCTTACACTGTCACAACAAGGAAATCTTGTAAACATAAAGCGGCATCACAAAGCCATGACCACACACACAAGACGGCACGGACAATATCTCACACAAGATACCACACAAGATCACACGCACATACAGCACCCAAGATCACATAAATACCATACATACAAGACCAAACAATAAAAGACACATACACAAGACTACACACGATTCCACACGTGTCCTCACACAAGACCACACACATTACATAACACATTGGTAGACTCCATTAAAATTTCTACTGTTTCCATGCTGTTCTCTATATGACAGTTGTTTTGTCTTTTTTTCTATATTCTGTCAAACTACCTTGTTTCTTGTCTACATATTTCCTTTTTGCTACACTATTTTATGACAAGTCTCCTATATTATTGTTAACAATGACAGTAAAGCAGTTTCCCACATCCACTTAGCTTTTGTTGCAAGTCTAACCTAATATCGATATCAATGACAGTGTAGTAGATTTTTTAAAGAGGTGAAAGTTAGTCCCTTTTAGTGAATTTTGCCGGAGTAGCGGTGTTTCAACCATACTCTTATTGATGTTCAAGTATGTGCTCAACTTGAACACGAGATCTACGTATTATCGTCCATCTCCGATTTGACTAGACACTCAATCTCACCTGCATTTAGATCAAGTATTTCTGGATAAATATCCTGACCACTTTATTCGCGGAACGAACCGAGTATCTTTGGATAGAGAGGAGAGCACTGTACCTCTACAATACAGAGATTCCCAATGGTTGATGAGGTCAACATCTGGTCAGCCGTCCACACATGTGTGGTCGGGGCCTCAAGGAATCAAATAATAGTACCACTGCAACCTACAAGGCTTATCGCAAGAGCAACTGATGTAGGACCTAGGGAAGCTACCCTAGTCAATAAAAAGAATCGCAGACATCGGATGTGCTGGCCTACTTGTAGGCGCATAACTGGTACAATTTACAATCGCTTTTAGGCTCAGATTACATACAAATCACACAGAGGGTTAACAAGTGGTTGATATGGAGCGTTAGAAGAAGAAGAAGATAAGGCCGTCTTTACTTACCTCTGTTTATCTGGTACAAATTACAAAAACAATGACAAAATACAGAAACTTTTCGACCGACGTTGGTTGAAACGTTGTTGTATTTTGTCATTGTTTTTGTAATTTGTAAAACTACAGTACTTTGTGATTACGTGTTTTGCCAATCAAATAGTTTTACTGCAGTCTCATCTATTTTGTGAGTATTTATCTGGTACCCAATACCAGTTCGCTTCACCTGAGAACTGTTACAGTGGAAAGAACCCTACACCGGCTGGGTTATTTGATCTTGTAAGCAAGCCGTCTACCACATAAATGCACTAACCACTATAGTATCTCGTCTCTTGTAGTTCATCTTTTGCTTGGAGTTAATGACATATTCAACTAATCTTTGAATTTAATTGCACAAGACATCTTCAGAGATCTAATTCTGCTGACTTCTATTTTATGTAATTTCTCTAATTTCCATTCTTCCCTGGCACTGAACTGGAAAACATGATTTTTCTTTCTGTCTAGGAACCGAAAATGGCATCAAGACAAAATCATATGCCATTTTAAACACTTTTCCCAAACTCTAACTATTGCCTGTAACTAATGTGTTTATGTGCAGGTGTATTTTACAATTACTGTCTATATTTAACCAGTAATTGAAAACTATTCAAGCAAAACTCTGTAATCAAAAGACGAGACATTTGATAAGAAAAATAACGTTTAGACTTGCAGACATTCAAAACAATGATCATCATCTAATACCTCTTGAGTGCCCTTACTTTTCTGTGATATGAACTTTGAACTTAAGGGCGTCTAAATTAACTAGTTCTTAACGTTATGTAATTAGTTATGTAATAAGTAACCATTGGTTGTGTAATATATGTTTGTGTTGGCTCTAGCTGCGTTACATTATACCCGTATGGATGAGGTTCGGAACTCAGTTTGAGCATATATTATGGATGAGTTGTGTTTGGTTGAACGTAATGCGTAAGCGTTCGTCTATCGAAGTGAACTCAAGAGAGTTGTGTTTGGTTGAACGTAATGAGTAAGCGTTCGTCTATCGAAGTGAACTCAAGAGAGTTGTGTTTGGTTGAACGTAATGCGTAAGCGTTCGTCTATCGAAGCGAACTCAAGAGAGTTGTGGGTTCAATCCCACACTCAAAGTTCCATACGTGAGGAGAGGAATTGACACTCCTACCTCCTGCACACCAAGACCTTGAAATGTAAAGTTACAGACACTTCAAAGCCTTCAAGGTCTGAGGTTATGAGATATTGAAAAAGAAGAGTACCATACTGAGTTTGAGAATAATAAACAATTATAATAGTAACTTATGGAAACTCTCTCTCTCTCTCTCGATCCCCGATTAGACCGATGAACCAAATTTTTTCATGAATTCTACCGTTGTTTTTACTGACTCCGTCCCTCCCTACAGCTTCTCGCGAAGCTCTGTGTTATCGGGCCAGGTTTCGTTTCTCAGGCCTGCTAACAACTCGCAGTCTTACAGTATGTGCTCTGCCGCCATGTCCTCTTTTTCACAGTGGCACAGGCTAGTTGTGCCAATTTAAAATTTGTTGAACATATGGGCCTGAAGTCTGTTATGTTCGGTACGGAGGCGGAATATAACAACTTGTTCGCTACGGATAGACCATAGTACCTATCTCTGCTGCTGTGTTGTGGGTGGTCTTTTCTTTGTACTGCCAGCCGATGGTTGTTTTGGCCACTTATGGAAACATTGACTATGGTCTACACTGTGTGTTGGGTTCGTCTCTGTATTCAGCATAGTTGGTGTCAGCTAGACTCTCTTATTAAGAGCAAATAGTGAAAACTAGTTGCCTGCTGATGATTCGTAGAACACAAAGGCAACTTCACCTCCCAGTCGTGTAGACCAGGAAGCTTAGAATGCAAGGTCCAAGGCTTACGGGGCACTGACTCACCTACGGGATGGACTCCTAGGTCAAGGTTTTGTTTCTCCTAACCGTGACTTAAGATTGCGAATCTTAATAAAATTCATGCAGAAACAGGATCTTCTTCTTCTTTGCGTTCGTTCTCTACAACCAATTTTAATCACTCTTTGTGATATGTTTGATCTTTGCCAAGAACGTGTATACGTTGCACATACGTATATACGTTGCAGAAACGGGATCTGATGAGCTACGAGTATATAGGCGCCTAACTGGCACAACGAACTCACGCTTTAAGGCTCATATCACATACAAACCACAAATATTGGTTTAACAAGTGGTTGATCTTTAAATGAAAATCATGGCATATCCTTTACAGGACCTCACCTTCAAGCACAGTAAACGAGTCGTCGACTTTCTAGGAACCACATATACGTTCAGTACTTTGCCAGTGTTTTCTGAACTGTGGTATCCA
Source organism: Arion vulgaris (assembly GCA_020796225.1). NCBI lineage: Eukaryota > Metazoa > Mollusca > Gastropoda > Stylommatophora > Arionidae > Arion > Arion vulgaris. The sequence goes on from CM036757.1 coordinate 73,067,791, forward strand.
TTTTTAATTTTCATGTACAACGAACGAGAAAGAAGAACAAGAAAATGTGCTATTGTTAAATGTGTCTATATGAAGAACTAAAAAAAAAAGATAAAACTCTCAGAAGTATTGTATACATAAAGCCCACACAAATGTCTACGTCATAGATAGAACACACGAGTTTTCTGTTGCTAAGATACGACCCAAACTGTGAAGATGTCTGCAACCGGATTTGGGTACGTTTGAATAGCTTCGAGATGTTTGAGATGATGAATCTAAGAACATCGGGTATTTGTTGTCAAACGTGTTTTAACTTTGATTGATTCGCCGCCAACAAATGGGGGGAACAGATGAATTTTACAAAAAGGAAGACATTGTGGAGTTTGTACACAGAAAAAAAACACACACATACACGCGGGTAATCATGTCTGTTTGATTCAATAATAACTGTCAAAACTTTACAAACACAAATAATAGATTCTAATTCTTAATAAATCACTCTTATTAGTGCTGTCCAACACACACACACACACACACACACACACACACACACACACTATATATATATATATATATATATATATTAGGCCACATCTGACTGATGGCTGTCGAGACAAGGGAGCCGTTTGATGATTGCAATAATCATACTGATAAAAATAAATATACAATAAAATTGATATTAATACAATTGAACGCCCGAGTGGTTACCGTGGCCCAAATTTGAGGTGTAAAGAATAGAACCACTATTACCTGCCACGCATGTCGTAAGAGGCGACTTAGGAGGTTTCGCTTAAATCGGATGCATGTGTCCTAAACGTGTAGAAGTCTATGTGTTTAGGGGCCTACCAAACCAATGTGCAACGTATACACGTTCTTGGCAAATATCAAACATATCACAAAGAGTGATTAAAATTGGTCGTAAAGAACGAACGCAAAGAAGAAGAAGAATACATTTGAAATAATAACAAATTGAAATCTTAATTGTGACTAAACGTTTATTTTGTAAGAAAAATGATTTTACTTACATAATTAGTTTAAAATTTAACACAGTATATTTGCTGCAAGTTGAGGGCATTCTAGTGTTCAGTGGGGAATCAGGAATTCATATGATACTGGCTAGTACAGTTTGTATAATTAGTTAAGTAATGTCGCACCACATTACATTTTTTATATAAATAAAGACTGCAGTCAAACTACGTAGCAATGGCGAAACATGTAATAACAGAGTATTGTAGTTTTACAAAGTACAAAAACAATATACAGCGACTTTATTTTTTTTATCAAAACGCCTTTATCGAGCAAAGAATACAACAGAATTGAAAAAAATTCAGACTTATTTAACGACAGAAATAACATAAACTCTGATTGTATAAAAATATAAAATATATACATATAAAAGATACGCTACCATTTTTATTTAAATATACGGAATTGCTTTTTTCTATTGGCATTCCCCAGATGGAATATTATTCTGTGTCTAGTCATGACGAAGCGTTTAAGAAAACACTCCTCAGCGTCCTGCTGAGACCCGCTGGTCGTGTTCGTAAGGACGCTCGTATTGCTAGGCTAGGCGATGGGTGTCGTAAGAAATGAGGGTAAGTGGTTCGAATCCTGTGTTTGTCTATTTGTTTTTCGGAAGCTCTTAATACCTGTACACTGTTTATTTGTTGATCATATTCTTTGCTTCCGTTGCTTCCTCTGAGGTTCTTGCAAAAAACCTTCTTGTTCTCACCAGATGGATGATGCCCTTGGTTGTCCACGCTTGTCGTTAAGCATAGGAGTGGGAGCTTCAGTTTGCGTTCCAGGACCAGATGAGTCGTCCTTGTTTTGTTATATCCGTGTTTAGTTAGTGTGGTCTTGATATTGTTTTTCCATTTTTTTATCTTGGTCTTCCCTTGTCGCTAGTACCTGGTCTCTTTTATTGTATGCTGTTATTGGTGGTTGGTTGTATTTCATTCTCATTAAATATCCAAACTACTGTATTTGTTGTCTTTCGATGTATTCGTTGCATGAAGTTTCTGCTCTGATTCTGATGTCCTCATCTCGTAGTCCATCTTTCCTTGTGACCCACACCGTCTTCCTCAAGCATTTCATTGAACAGGTGGTGAACTTTGTGTGACGTGTTGCTGTCAGAGACCAAGTTTGGCACTGGTAACAAAGTGTTTGTAGAAAAATACTTTTTATCATCTGTCTGTTCCCTCCCATATTGATCTTTGGGTGTTGTAGTAATGATGCCAGCTAGTAGGTCACTGCATTTGCTTTTTCTCTATTTGCTTTTTTTTCATCGTGTCTCTATTTCCCTATCGTGTTTTCCGAACTCAGTGACAATGCTGCCTAAATATTTTGCTTTTGAATTCAATAAAACAATATTGACCCCTCCTCATGACAAATCATGTGTCGTTGTGTTGCTGCTTAATCAGGATTTTAAACGTCATGTGATATTAATTATTAATTGTGGCAGACCGTTCCTAGTTACTAGAGATTCATTTATAACATCAATTCAGAAGAATAAATAATATCAATAAAGAGTACACACTATTCCTAATCTGGACTGGAAATGTATGGTCCACCACTTGGAAGTTAAAATCACGTGGTGGACGGTCTCTCAAATTAGAGTTGACTGTGTTATTTGAGATGAGTTGAGATGCTGGTGCTTATCCCAGAGAAAAACAATGTGTGGGGTTTGGGAAAGTAAAATGTTCACAAAATAAAATAAGATTGCAAAAGAGGAAATGCCGTGTTTATGTGAGAGTAATAAGAAAAACTGAAACATGCTGCTATTCAGAAACAATTTTTTCTCTTGAAATTCTGATGGATGTCGAGACGGGGGACTGGGGGTGGGGTGCGCTTGATGATTGCAGTAATCATACTAGTAAAATGTTATAGCGAGCGGACCTTGGATAGCACTTTTCTGAGAATCGTGTTATGATAACAGGTGTGTTCTCTGAGACAAGGTCGTTTGATACCCAGCAACAAGAACTAGGTAGGGCACTATGTCACACGATGATGATGTCACACTGAGATAAGTTACTCTGAACAATGAGAAGAGGTTATCAGTCACAAGATACAGAGATAATCAGAGTAAGAAGATGAGATAGTCACAATAAGGGGGTGAGGCACTCAGTGACAAGAAGTTGAAGTAATCATAATAAGGGGGTAGGCACTCAGTGACAAGAAGATGGGTAAGAAAGTGAGCCACTCAGTTACGAAAAGTTGAGGCATTCACAATAAGGACTTGAGCCACTAAGTGGAAAGAAGGTAAGTCATTCACAATAAGGAAGTGAGGCCCCTTAGTGACAAGAATGTCAGACATTTACAATAAGAACTTGAGATACTCAGTGACATGAAGATGGGGCAGTCACAATAAGAACTTGAGATACTCAGTGACAAGAATGTCAGACATTTACAATAAGAACTTGAGATACTCAGTGACAAGAAGATGGGGCAGTCACATTATGGAAGTAAGGCATCTTAATGACAAAAAGGTGGGGCAGTCACAATAAAAACTTGAGATACTTAGTGACAAGAATGTGGGGCAGTCACAATATGGAAGTGAGGCACTCAGTGACACATGGGTGAGGCACGCATTCACTGCAATCTTCCAACCCTTACATATATTCTATTGCCTATGTCATTCTGTTTCTGTTCTTCTACATATTTCGTTACTGACCTGATTTTCTGTCTAAAAGTACGAGCTGCCAAGGTTAATATTAAAGAAATATAGATTGAAATAAACTACACCATTGCTCTATGTTTTCCCACGAGAACGGAATTAATAAGTTATCCAGATTTAGCCTCAAATGCTATTACGGTCTATATTTTTGTCTATAACATATATAATTATATTATTTATAATTACAATTGCTATTTCTGTACAAGGACCTCCCCAAAAAATATTGATATTCTTTTTGTCGTTAGTTTGTGACTGATAAAAATAATAATTTCCCGTAGCCTTTTCAGACTTTAGGTTGTGAAGTAGCTGGCACTTCACATGTGTAGATCCTAGTGTGTAGGATGGGCAGTTCCTTTATTTAAGTGTTGAATTTTGAGTGTTGGATTGAGCCCACGACCCTCTTGTGTCTAAGACGATCGACTAACCCTTATGCATTACGCTAATTCGTCCCACTTTTGACTACTTTCTTCTTCTTCAGCGATCTCTGGCAAGCAGCTTCAGGTCTGTCAGTTTCCTTCTTCAGCGATTTCTGGTCAAGCAGCTTCAGGTCTGTCAGTTTCCTTCTTCAACGATTTCTGGTCAAGCAGCTTCAGGTCTGTCAGTTTCCTTCTTCAGCGATTTCTGGTCAAGCAGCTTCAGGTCTGTCAGTTTCCTTCTTCAACGATTTCTGGTCAAGCAGCTTCAGGTCTGTCAGTTTCCTTCTTCAACGATTTCTGGTCAAGCAGCTTAATTTACAGTGAACCACAAACTAGAAAGTCAGTTTCAGGTCTGTCAGGTTTCCTCAAAGCTTACAGTTTTAGGTCGACTGGGTGTGGCCACATGTTGCTTCTCAGCTCACCCAGGAGAGGACAGTCTTACAGGACATGCTCCGGTGTCTGTTCCACCTGCTGACACTGGCAGAGAGCTATTTGACTTATTCCTAGTCTATATAAGTATTTGTTGAGTCTGCAGTGTCCGGTGCGTAGTCGAAATATAATGACCTGGTCTGTTCTGTTTAGGTCTTTGAGGAAGTCTTTTCCATAATCATATCCAGTCTACTGCAAATTTTCTCTGTATGAGGGATTTGACCTCCTGAAAAGACAGTGCTTGGTAAATTTGCTCTTTGGCACTGCCATCCTTAGCCAAGACATGGGCACTCTTATTGCCTGCAATGTCACAGTGAGATGGAATCTACTTATGACTGAAAGTTGGACAAATCTTGCTACTAGGCAACGGGGAAATTAGTTGAGTGAAATTTTAGAGAAAAGTGGTGTCTCTGTGGCGAGGAAGTAACGTGCTCGCCTCTTCCTTCAAATGTACAAGATTCTTTCCCCACGTGGTACGATCGAAATATTCTTATTAGAGATACCTAGCCTTAATGTAGGTGAGATCGAGCTCCTAGTCCTATCAGAGGACAAATACGGATGATAAAAACCAAGAGTCCTGTTTTCATAGTCCGTAAAAGAACCTTAGTCAGTTGAAAAACAATAAGAATAGGTTGTAAAGCTGCTGTCTGTGCACAAATCATTAACAAATCATTAAAATAAAGTTTCTAAAAAATTGTCACTATCTTCAAATTTATATCGGAGAACCACGTCGGTGCTATGGAGTCCATGCACTACTGCTGAAATCTTTATGTGTACGAAAAAGATCGACGTACACATGGTTATTCCCCAAAGAGCAATGATGATGCTCTCATCAATCAAACAATAAATAGAGAATAGAAAAGCAGTCGATGTTAATTTTTGGTAATATCCTGATTTAGCAATTTAAGAGCCAAAATTTGAAAGTTAATTTTCTAATTTGCTGCTTGGCATGACATAATGCTTCGATTTTTCCCCTCTTACGTCTTCTCGTAATCTGCCAATTTCCTGGATTGATGGCATACACGCGGGTGTGGCCACTCATTGTAACAGCTTTAGTTGCTGGACTTCACTTGCAGTTTGTAGCCAAGTTATTCAGTGCTGACTGCGCACAAAATATCACTGCGCAACACGACATCACGTGATATCGATTTTCAAATCGGAGACTTGTAAAAAAAAAATAAAAAAATACGTACTGTAAAGTCTTCATTTTGTGTGTAGTTATAATTATTTTGTCTAGCGTTTTGATGAGAAAAACACCTAAAATATATAGGCTACATATTCTGTAAAAGCCATCATTATTAAGTGCCAGGTAGTTGTCCTCCTTCATCTTCATGTCAATCAATTTGTCTAATATTTATGTTGTATTTGTTCTGTCATATTCTCTCAGGCTTATGTTTTTCTCTTTTTTTTTTGTATTCCCAAATATCTATGATTAAAAGTTGGAAAAAAATACTCGAGTAAGACTCTGCACCTTCGAAACAGAATGAGTGTTGTAAACCAGAGAGCCACAGGAACACTCAGCACGTATATGAGTGTGGTAAACCAGAGAACCACAGGAACACTCAGCACGTATATGAGTGTTGTAACCAGAGAGCCACAGGAACACTCAGCACCAAAATCACACGAGATCTAAAACAAAGGTCTATAGAAGAAGAAAACATTGACTTCATTGTACCAGAGCTGTTGAATGAAGAAGATTGTGAATGAGGTCACACAGACATTCAAACACACAAATACAGCATCATTGATGTTCTACTTTGAGTACAGAGCAACTTCGCAAGCTCAGTTGTGTTTGTCTCAATATGGAGTTGTACATATCTCAACATGGAGTTGTACATATCTCAACATACAGTTGTACATATCTCAACATACAGTTGTACATATCTCAACATACAGTTGTACATATCTCAACATACAGTTGTACATATCTCAACATACAGTTGTACATATCTCAACATACAGTTGTACATATCTCAACATACAGTTGTACATATCTCAACATACAGTTGTACATATCTCAACATACATTTGTACATATCTCAACATACAGTTGCACATATCTCAACATCAGTTGAATATCTCAACATACAGTTGTACATATCTCAACATACAGTTGTACATATCTCAACATACAGTTGTACATATCTCAACATGCAGTTGTACATATCTCAACATGCAGTTGTACATATCTCAACATACAGTTGTACATATCTCAACATACAGTTGTACATATCTCAACATACAGTTGTACATATCTCAACATGCAGTTGTACATATCTCAACATGCAGTTGTACATATCTCAACATACAGTTGTACATATCTCAACATACAGTTGTACATATCTCAACATACAGTTGTACATATCTCAACATACAGTTGTACATATCTCAACATACAGTTGTACATATCTCAATATACAGTTGTACATATCTCAACATACAGTTGTACATATCTCAACATACAGTTGTACATATCTCAACATACAGTTGTACATATCTCAACATGCAGTTGTACATATCTCAACATGCAGTTGTACATATCTCAACATACAGTTGTACATATCTCAACATACAGTTGTACATATCTCAAAATACAGTTGTACATATCTCAACATACAGTTGTACATATCTCAACATACAGTTGTACATATCTCAACATACAGTTGTACATATCTCAACATACAGTTGTACATATCTCAACATACAGTTGTACATATCTCAACATACAGTTCACCCATGTGTTGCTGGGGTCAAAGAAGAGCAAAGAATAGTAAGACTGCGACCTACAAGGCATGTCGTAAGAAGCGACTGAGGTAGGGCCCTAGGAAGCTACCTTAGTAAATAAAAAGCTTCGCAGAAATCGGATGTGCTAGCATACTTATAGGTGCACAACTGGCACAAAGTACAATCGCTCTTAGGCTCAGATTACAAATTACATAAAGTGAGTAAACAAGTGGTCGGTCTGGAGTGTTAGAAAAGAAAAGAATTAAATAAAAGATTATCAACCCTTGTATCGCTTCTATAAAATCTTAACGGCAATGTTGGCAACCTAGAGTCGACTTCTAGCGTTGTCCGAGTCATTAAAGTTTAGTTTAATTTAGTCGTCGGATCATCATCACTGCACGTCAAACCAATTAGTTTATAAGTGCTCCGATCTCCTCTTTAGTATGTCTCTCAGCGTGTGGTGACTAACGACCCCGGTTCTTTGTTGGTTTACTATTCTTATTTGTCCACCAGCATAGTGTTCTTGTCTAGCTACACCACACTTGACTTGCAATTCTTGCAGTCTGGTTAGTGTTGCAGATTCACCACAATCACTTGAATCATGTACATGTTCTTTCAACCTTAGGAATTATAATATCAGCCTGGTCCATTACTCGCCCGCTTTGTACAGCAGACATACCTACAAGTCTATCGGCACGTTCATTTCCCTTTATACCAGCATGACCTGGCACTTAAATGAGTCATTAATGTGAAATTATGAAAAGAAATTAAGTTAAATAAACTGTGAACTTACTTGGAATCAAATTCAGCAATCAACAAGGGATCAAGAATATTGTCTGTAGGTTCCCAAGTGCTTTGTCTGAAAGATAAGAAAGAGAGATCAATATATAAATGTTATCTGTAAACTTATCATATATTTTAACATATTATCTACTTAATCTTCATCTTCTAGTTCGCCCGCTATGAACTCAGGCATAGTCATGGCGCTTCTGAATAATTATTTGCGTGAAAGCATGTTTTCGTTATCATCTGTGTTACTTGCCATTCAGGCGAGTCTTTTTTGACATCAGAGGTAATTGTAATTTAGTTTTCTAAGTAAGTTTCAAGGATCAGGAACCTGTTATCCAACAGTGTGCCGTGTGCAGACCAAAAATGATTGGTACAAACTAGCCTCGAATTAACGCACATCGAAACAGAAGGTATTCATAGTTCATATTATATGGTATAACTCGAATTAACACACATCGAAACAGAAGGTATGCATAGTTCATATTATATGGTATAACTCGAATTAACACACATCGAAAGAGAAGGTATGCGTAGTTCATATTATATGATATAACTCGAATTAACACACATCGAAACAGAAGGTATTCATAGTTCATATTATATGATATAAAAGACAGAAAGGAACAGAGTCGAGAGACTGTCAGACAGAACCACAATAATATTCTTCTTCTTCTTCCTTCTTTTTTTCACTTAATTATTAATAATAATTCCTGTTGTACCGTTATGCGTTTTACATAGAGCATGCAAGCAATTTCTCCATACCGCTCTATCCTGGGCAACTCGCTCAATCTCCTCCATGGAACTGAGACCGATATTTATTTACTCTCTCAGCAAAGTTCGTTTCAGGGTCTCCTTAGGCCCTCTTTCTTGAACCCTTTACATCCCACTTCAATGCCTGCTTTGATATTCGTTGATCATTTCTTCTCATTATGTGTTCAACATATCTCCATCTTCTCTTTCTTATAATAGTTGTCACTAGTGGTTGACCAGACATGTCTCTGATTTCATCACTTCTCCGAATTCGTTCCATTTTATATTCATTATTTTTCGCAGACATCTTTTTCAAATGCATTCAACTTACTTTCTATATCTTTAGTCATTTTCCAACTCTCGCTGGCATATGTTTGTTCACTTTCAGAAGTCATATTAAAGAGGTGCCCAGCGGTCCTCGTCAGGATATCAAGATCGTCAAAGAGCTTGCCATGCAAGTGGAACCAACGACAGTCATAACAGTCCTGTCTGTTCATCATACACTAGACAGCTTTGTAAAAGATGTTTAGAAATCAAATTATTGGAGTCACAGCTTCATTCATCAGAAATTCTCTTTTTCTTATTGTTGTCTGTTTGTTTACATTCGTTTTTATCAACCAAGTTAACAACTCTTTGTGATCTGTGTAGCTTGCACCGAAAGCGTATGCTGTGCCCCCATTAAGCCCCTACAGCATGTAAAGCAGGGGCACCGCAATTTTGATTAAAGTATATGTATACTATAAACAGGAGACAAATTTAAACAGACACATATCATCATCATCATCAAGTAGCTTGTCCTGAGCAGAACTTTGCTACCCTTACAGTCCTTCAGAATTTCTCTCTCTCTCATAGGACAGATGTTCCGCCTCTGCATCCATCATGCTCAAATCATTAGTTATACAGACAGATAACTTTAAGATACAACAAACAGAAAACTCCACTTTAAAAATACTACATCTTGAGTTATACTGTAGCATCTTGAGTTATACTGTAGCATCTTGAGTTATACTGTAGCATGGTATTAAATCTGACTGGTTGTAGAGAGACCGTTAGACTAGCTCATGCCAGTTAGCTTATTAAATAGATTACATTTCTACAGAGGTTTGCGTGCATTGTGCACCATTCTCGGCAGGTGGCTTAACATTTCTACAGAGGTTTGCGTGCATTGTGCACCATTCTCGGCAGGTGGCTTAACATTTCGACCGAGAGTGACGAAGACATATGGGGAAATCCTATGCAATCAACTTCCACTTTATTTGACGTTTCAGATATTAAGTAGATCCGTCATTACTATTTAAATCTCTCTCTTTCTCTCTTTCTCTCTCTTCTTCTCTCTCTCTTTCTATCTCTCTGTCTGTCTGTCTGTCTCTCTCTCTTCTTTCTCTCTTTCTCTCTTTCTCTCTTTCTCTCTCTCCATCTCTCTCTCTCTTTCTCTCTCCCTCTCTCTCTCTTCCTCCTCCCCCTCCCCCTCTCTCTCCCCCTCTCTCTCTCCCTCTTCTTCTTCTATGCGTTCGTTCTTTACGACCAATTTTAATCACTCTTTGTGATATGTTTGATCTTTGCCAAGAACGTGTATACGTTGCACATTGGTTTGGTAGGCCCCTAAAAGCATATACGTTTAGGACATGTGCATCCGATTTCAGCCAAACCTCCTTAGTCGCCTCTTACGACATGCGTGGCAGGTAACAGTGGTTCTATTCTTTACACCCCAAATTTGGGCCCCGGTAACCACTCGGGCGTCTCTCTCTCCCTCTAATCTGGGAGGTTTCTCTCGCTTAGGGCAGCAACAAATCCACACAATTCTTCTCTATTCTTGTCCGTCCTCTGTATTGTGTTCCAGCTGTGATTCATTTCTTTCAGTTCTTGTTCTACTGCTCTCCTCCAGCTCGTTTTGGGTCTTCCACGTTTTCGTTTACCCTCCAGTCTCCAAAACTCTTTGTTGTCAATAGGAAAAGACCAACACTTTTCAATGAAAGCATTATTAGCATTAAGTTCTGCAACAAAATATAATAGGTAATTTAAAGACTAAACCAGGGGCGGTTCGTCATTAAGGGCCAATGGGGCCTGGCCCCACCAATAATCGAAAGGTGGGAAATTTCCCGGAATAGACAAATAATAGTAAATACTCCAAAAATCATGACTTTTCAGGAAAATGTGTGTCTGGCCCCACCAAGAATAATGACAACGAGCCGCCACTGGACGAATCTATGTAGTGTTTTCTTCTTCTTCGAACGTCCCATATTGACAACTTGTTAAACCACTCTTTGTGATTTGTATGTGATCCGAACCTAAGAGCGATTGTACGTTGTGCCAGTTATGCGTCTACAAGTAGGCCAGCACATCCGTTTTCTGCGACGCTTTTTATTTACTAGGTAGCTTCCTGACCCCTACCTCAGTCGCTTCTTACGACATGCCTTGTAAGTCGCAGTGTTATTATTCTTTGCTCCTTGTAGCCCCAGCAACATGTATATAGTGTTTAACTTGAGCCGTTTCTCTGTTGTTGTCTCTCTGCTGTTGTCTCTCTGCTGTTGTCTCTCTGCTGTTGTCTCTCTGCTGTTGTCTCTCTGCTGTTGTCTCTCTGCTGTTGTCTCTCTGCTGTTGTCTCTCTGCTGTTGTCTCTCTGCTGTTGTCTATCTGCTGTTGTCTCTCTCCTGTTGTCTCTCTGCTGTTGTCTCTCTGCTGTTGTCTCTCTGCTGTTGTCTCTCTCTGCTGTTGTCTCTCTGCTGTTGTCTCTCTGCTGTTGTCTCTTTGCTGTTGTCTCTCTGCTGTTGTTTCTCTGCTGTTGTCTCTCTGCTGTTGTCTCTCTGCTGTTGTCTCTCTGCTGTTGTCTCTCTGCTGTTGTCTCTCTGCTGTTGTCTCTCTCTGCTGTTGTCTCTCTGCTGTTGTCTCTCTGCTGTTGTCTCTCTGCTGTTGTCTCTCTGCTGTTGTTTCTCTGCTGTTGTCTCTCTGCTGTTATTTCTCTCCTGTTGTCTCTCTCCTGTTGTCTCTCTCCTGTTGTCTCTCTCCTGTTGTCTCTCTGCTGTTGTCTCTCTGCTGTTGTCTCTCTGCTGTTGTTTCTCTGCTGTTGTCTCTCTGCTGTTATTTCTCTCCTGTTGTCTCTCTCCTGTTGTCTCTCTCCTGTTGTCTCTCTGCTGTTGTCTCTCTGCTGTTGTCTCTCTGCTGTTGTCTCTCTGCTGTTGTCTCTCTGCTGTTGTCTCTCTGCTGTTGTCTCTCTCCTGTTGTCTCTCTGCTGTTTTCTCTCTCCTGTTGTCTCTCTCCTGTTGTCTCTCTCCTCTTGTCTCTCTGCTCTTGTCTCTCTCCTGTTGTCTCTCTCCTGTTGTCTCTCTCCTGTTGTCTCTCTCTGCTGTTGTCTCTCTGCTGTTGTCTCTCTGCTGTTGTCTCTCTGCTGTTGTCTCTCTCCTGTTCTCTCTCTGCTGTTGTCTCTCTGCTGTTGTCTCTCTGCTGTTGTCTCTCTGCTGTTGTCTCTCTCCTGTTGTCTCTCTCCTGTTGTCTCTCTGCTGTTGTCTCTCTCCTTTGTCTCTCTGCCTCTTGTCTCTCTCCTGTTGTCTCTCTCCTGTTGTCTCTCTCTGCTGTTGTCTCTCTGCTGTTGTCTCTCTGCTGTCTCTCTGCTCTGCTCTCTGCTGTTGTCTCTCTGCTGTCTGTCTCTCTCTGCTTGTCTCTCTCTGTTGTTCTCTCCTGTTGTCTCTCTGCTGTTGTCTCTCTGCTGTTGTCTCTCTGCTGTTGTCTCTCTCTGCTGTTGTCTCTCTCTGTTGTCTCTCCTGTTGTCTCTCTGCTGTTGTCTCTCTCCTGTTGTCTCTCTCTGTTGTCTCTCTGCTGCTGCTCTCTGTTGTCTCTCTGCTGTGTCTCTCTCCTGTTGTCTGTATGTTGTTTGATGGTCTGTATCCGTTTTCTCATGCAGTTTTTCATCCACGTTTTAACAAATCTTTCCACCAGCCCGATAGTAAAACAATGAGGTCAAGGCTATACGTACACCTGATACATCTAGAAGTGTGAGAAAATGTGCACTGACGTGTGATACTCGGAAGTTGCCAGAACGAGTACTACGTCTTATGACGCATGTGAGAACGAGTACTACGTCTTATGACGCATGTGAGAACGAGTGCTATGTCTTATGACGCATGTGAGAACGAGTGCTATGTCTTATGACGCATGTGAGAACGAGTGCTATGTCTTATGACGCATGTGAGAACGAGTGCTATGTCTTATGACGCTTGTGAGAACCAGTACTATGTCGTATGACGCCTTAAGGACGAGTGCTATGTCGAATGATATACGAATATGTGAGGACAAGGGCACTAACTTATGATGCATAACTTGTAAGAAAGAATCATCATCATCAAATAGCTTGTCCTGAGCAGAACTTTGCTACCCCAACAGTCCTCCGGAATTTCTCTCTCTCATAGGCCAGATGTCCCGCCTCTGTAGAAACTCATGTTCAAACCATCAGTTACATCCTGAATCCATCTTCTCCGTGGTCTTCCTCTTCTTCTCTTTGCCGGTATGCCTCCTTCCATGATGGTCTTCTCTAGCCCTTCATGTCTTTTTATATGTCCAAAATATCTCAATTTTCTCTTTCTTATTTGTAGCATCAGCCAGTTTTCTTTGATCAAGAGTTCTTTCTGGATAGATCGATCTATTTGTTCTCTTCTCTGTCCAAGATATACGAAGGACTCTTCTGTAACAAGAAAGAGTGCTATCAACAAATGAACTTGTAAGACAGAGTGCTATCAACAAATGAACTTGTAAGAAAGAGTGCTATAAACAAATGAACTTGTAAGACAGAGTGCTATCAACAAATGAACTTGTAAGACAAAGTGATATCCAAATAACTAAAAGTGACAACAAATGAACTTGTAAGAAAGAGTGCTATCAACAAATGAACTTGTAAGAAAGAGTGCTATCAACAAATGAACTTGTAAGAAAGAGTGCTATCAACAAATGAACTTGTAAGAATAAGTAATATGCCCTGAGGCGTGTGAATTGTACGAAAAGAGTGCTAACACGCGCAAGACAAAGTCTATACTACTTCTCTGTATCATATTAAAGCATTCAGATTGAGCAAACAAACAAACACATAAATTAGTCAAACTAATACCTGTTATACAGAAGGTATAACATATGTTTATGTGGCTGGTATAGGTAGATCGCGTTTACTGTGGAACGCTGATAGAATTCTACAGGTGAGTTTTGAAAATAATTTCTGGTTCTGGAACTCAGCTCAGACAGAGGTCACGAAAATGCCCCAAGTGAGGTAAACAAAGTTCCAGATTTGGTTGTTTACTCTAGTCTGGAACCAAGTTTCGTATCTCAAAGGTGAAGATTGTCTGCCTCTAGTCAGACCTGTAGCGAAATTAGACCTTGTTTAAAATTGTTTGATTGATTGATAGAACCATTATCAGTGCACTTCGGTGAGTAACAATGTGTGCTACGATCTCGTTCTTACACAGAAAGATTTCAGTTGCAGTGCACGAACTCCGTAGCACTGGCGAGGTCTGATGTAATTTTGAAGGTGGTAAAATTAGTTTGTAAAATATATTTATTTTAAATCCTTTTCTAATGAATTTTGCCCGTGCAGCGGCTTTCCAACCTGCTCTTCTCAATTTTGAACTGTCAAGGGTTCTTTTATGTGCTCAAATTTAACACGGGACCTACGTTTTATCTTCTGTCTCCGATAGGACTAGGAACCTGATCTTACCTACACTGAGATCAGGGATCTCTGCAACAATATCCCGATGGCTCCAGAAGGAGGAACCGGTTACCTTTGTCACGAGAGGCGAGCACTTTAACCTCTAAGCTATAGAGACATATATTTGCATTAGTGTTTTATTGCAATTGCCACATGCACCCGCGTCTCCACGGTTATCAGTCAGATGCGTCACAATATATGAAAACGTTGGGATGCACTGATTCAATATATTATTACTTAACACCAAGTTGTAATTCCTAAAGTTGTATTTACCATTTCTTCTGAACATCTGATATGCAGTATAGACAGTCAGTCATCAATGGACGAAATGTATGTAGACTGGCGCTTACAAATAAACATATAAAGAAAAACTGTGGTCTCTGTGACTGAGTAGTTCAGAGCCGTGCCGTGCTATGATACAGAGATGCGACCGTATCAGGCGGAGCGTAAATGGGGCGGCATAAGCAGTGAAATCAAAATCTCAATTGAAAGTATTTTAAAGAAAAAACATTTAAGGAGCGACATTTCGAAGACTTGCATTATACTGAGAAAATATACCGCACGGTCCTGGTTCAGGTTCGAACCCAGAGCGCGCCTTTCTGCTCAAGAATTCATTTTTACAGAAATCCCTAGAGTTGTAGTTGGAGCTAAGGAGTTCATGCCTTGTGCAATACTCTCGGCATGCTGAGCGTGCCATTTCTTCGGAGATGGACCAAGTCATATGGAGTAAAACCGGATAGAACCCAATCAATCATCTGCCTTAATAGTTTTTTTTACATGTAAAATAATAGGTTCTTGTGTACGCCAGTTCTGATTTCTGGACAACAATGCAATAACACAAATGCATCACGAAGGAAACATAAGAAGTAAATGTTCCTGAAGAAGATATGGAAATTGTGACTGCATTTATGTATTAATTTCATCTACTCTAAACATAAAATAATAACACTAATTAACCATACGTAAAAAAATTAACCATAAAAAAACCAAATACAACATCATACAAGAACACATGTCTAAATAAAGAACAAAGAAAATGCAAAGAAGGCAACCGCATTGTCCCGCCAGCGATACTAGGCACAAATAAACAAAGCACATGATTGGTTGGTCAGCTTAACCCTTTATTTTGGCCAAGACCTTGAAAATCGCTGGCGCGCGCAAGCAAACATCTGCCAGCCAATGCACCATCGTGACCTGGTCGAACTAATAGCCCTCTAAAAAAGGAAACCACCACACATTCCCCTGCCCATGACATCCCCCACATCTTCTATTTTACTTTCTTCCGACAACCACTCATTATGAATGTATAATGGATGGATACAACAGACAGGAAACGCATTGCAGAGGATAAATAAATAAGATACATTTTTTAAAACAAAACACAATATCTGGACAATTTTGAATGAAAAAATAACCTAGAGGATTACGAGCATGCAAGTAGGCATTCGCAAATAATAATTATAAACACAAAATCCGTAACTCTGAAGCTAAGCCAGTTTTGTGGTAAACTCGAAGGAAACTGGAAACCGGTCTGTGTGTGGGATTGTGTACCACTGAATTATCTTATCTTGGCTAACATTGCAAATGTTGACTGTAATGTAGATGATACTAAATGAGATGTATTCTGTATTGTAGATACTTCTATCATCCCAGATGTCGCGTATAACGTAGATGATAACATTCTAAATGTTGTTTATAATATAGATGTTTAGAATGCAATATATATGTTTAGAATGCAATGTAGATGTTTAGAATGCAATGTAGATGTTTAGAATACAATGTAGATGTTTAGAATGCAATGTAGATGTTTAGAATGCAATTAGATGTTGCAATGTAGATGTTTAGAATACAATGTAGATGTTTGAATCAATGTAGATGTTTAGAATGCAATATAGATGTTTGCAATGTAGATGGTTTAGAATACAATGTAATGTTTAGAATAATATAGATGTTTGCAATGTAGATGTTTAGAATACAATATAGATGTTTGCAATGTAGATGTTTAGAATACAATATAGATGTTTGCAATATAGATGTTTAGAATACAATATAGATGTTTGCAATATAGATGTTTAGAATACAATATAGATGTTTAGAATACAATATAGATGTTTGCAATATAGATGTTTAGAATACAATATAGATGTTTGCAATGTAGATGTTTAGAATGCAATGATCGCTGAAGAAGGTATACTTAAATTTGTCATATTCAATGTAAATCCTGTTCTTAAACTTGTCATATTCAAAAACTTGACGTACAGAAAGTATTTGATTGATTTGAACATCATCATTGCACTTCGACGAATAACCATGTATACGTTTATTCAATCAAGGTTCTTCTGGCATATAATGTGCGAAGAAAAGGTTTAGAACATTTGGTGACAACAGGTAAAATTCAGGAAGGAGAGATCGTGGAAAACACAGAGGTAAAAGATGTAGGATGGTTTGACATCGTGGTTAGACAAAAGAACTGATTAAATGCACAAAGGAGAGAGAGTTGTTGAGAAACATGATCGCCTACGCCGGCAGGCATGTCACGTGATTTATTAACATTAAGTTTGTATGTAGAGATATCTGTAAAGATGTCATAACTTTGAAACATGTTGAGATAAGATGGCGAGTGACGGTCAAGGGGATACAGAAATGAAATCAATATCTTTCCTACAAAATCAAATATGAACAAAGATGCTGAAGATTTGGCAAAAAACGAGAATTACATTAAGAACTCATTTCCGATCCATTGAAAACATGATGGTTTGCGTTTTCATAGAAATGGCGATGGAGTGTGGTTGTGGAAGAGAGTTATGAACGGGTTAAAAATTGCAATAAAGAACAATATAAGTTGAAGAACAGAAATACACTAGAAAACCAACTGCTAACAAGAAAGAAGTAAATTCTGTTTCTCTCTTTCTCTCTCTCTCTCTCTCTCTCTCTCTCTCTCTCTATTCAATTTATATTCGAAATGGTGTAAAACCGAATCATTGACTTCATTGCACCGGGTTTTTCCCAAACAGCTCGGTCCCTCTCCACAGAAATGACACTCCAATTCACGAGAGTATAGCACACAACATGAACTCCGTAGCTCCAGCAATAATTCTTTGGATATTCGAAATAAATGTACCCGTGAACAGAACGGTGCAGTCCAGGTTCGAACACACGACTTTTAAACATAAAAAATAAATTCTTAACCATTTGTCCATAGAGACAACCCTTTTCACTTTCCAGTGTAACAGTTATTAAGTACATACTTTCTTATTTAGTTTTATCCAGCTCTCTCTCTATCTCTCTCTCTCTCTTTCTCTCACACACCTTCTCTTTCACTAACTAGCTCGTTAAGCCATTGCCTTGCGAGTTGAAGGTCGTGGATTCGAATCCGGACACGCCGTTCTGTTGACGAGTGCATTTTTTCCCAGAAACTCATAGGATTGTTGCCGGAGCTACGGAGTTCGTGCTTTGTGCATTACTCTTAGCAGGTGCCATTTCTGTGAAGAGGGACCGAGCTATATGGGGTAAAATCCGGTGCAATAAAGTCAATCCTTCAGCTTTAAATCCCCTCCTCCCTTTCAAGTCGGCGTATCGTAAAAACACACAAAACAGGCTGAGTTCAGTCAAACAGGTGATGTTCCTATTACAAATTCAGCAACTTTATTTACTTTTTGACTGCTTGATTTCACATTATTGCATTGTATTGTTTTACTCGTCCGTGCCTGACTTGTCCATCCATGTTTCTTTCTTAATAACAAAGTAAACATATATTGTGAATATGATATTCACCTACGTAACAGTTACTTCACACCTTTCAGCTCCCAACGGAGCACAGGTCTTCAATAAACTTCTTCCAGCTCTTCCTCTCTCTTGCCATCCCTGCCTATTCTTTCCATGTTTTACCTTTCCTTTTAATATCAGCTTCCAGCTCTCTTCTCCAGGTCTAGGCCTTCCCTACTCTCTTTCCCGTGGGTTCCAAAACAGAGCCCGTCTTACAATGCTTCCGGTAGGTCTTCTCAATGTATGTTTTATCCATCGCCAGCGTATCTTCCTTCCGTAGCTCTGTCTCTACCGGTATCTGCTTAGTTCTTTCTCAGTTGTAGTTGCTAGCAATTATTACTTCATTTCGTGGACGCGGATAGAGAAGTTGATAACATACTGCGCTAGTGGCTATGTGTCGTAGAAATGCAGGAGTTCAAGACCAGCTTGAGCTAACAACTCTCGAGGTGTACTTAGTACGTGGATGGAATACAGGATACCCTGATTCTTTACTTGGTCTAAATTACAAGTGTATCTGAAGTCGAAGTAAAGCTAACCTAAATGGCAAGGAACATTAGCGTCAAGGATAGCAAGCCTTCACGCAGAACGCAGGTACATACGATATGTTAAGTAACATGGCTATGCCTAAAGTCATAGCCGATGAACAAAAACAATTCTTTTAAAATGTTGCTAGGAAACGGTAAACAAATGCTAAATAGTATTTTACGTTATCAGCTTCAACACTAGACTAACGTTTTGTCGTCAGTCTCCGATAGGATGAGGCCCATGATTTCACCTACCTGGGATCATGATTACTGAGAAAACATGATCGCAAACCAGACAAGAAACAACCACTTTTGGAACGTGAGAAGTGAAATGTGCAGCAACGCTACGTAACAAACCCCCTCTCCTTTACCAGTTTAAGATAGGCACAAATCAGGAAGTAATAAACGTAAGAAGGTCATTGTTCGGGGTGACATATATCAATATATTAGAGTATAGAATTTCCAAGATAAGATAAAACATGTTTAACATCCTTGTCTAATCATATACAACACACATATACAAATCACATATCTACGAACTCACGTTACTACTACTAAACCGTGTTATGTCAGGACTGAGAACAAGGAGTTTTTTGTAAGAACCCCAGGGGAAGCAATGAATATGATTAATAAATAGACAGTGTACACATATTAGGATCTTCAGAAAGAGCAAATTACCACACTCAGGATTCGAACCATTTACCCTTATTTCTTACGGCACCTATTGCAACCTTGGACTGCACCGCAATACGAGTGTTCGTACGAACACAACCAGCGAACTATTAAAAAAATGGCTTTACTGAGGAGTGTCTTTCACGAACGCTTCGTTTTGCTAGACACAGAATAATCAGGTCATGTTCGATCGAAAAGTGTTTGCAAAAATACATGATATAAGCTTAGTGTGCTTGTATATTTCTTTGCATAACTCTTGTATGTGCAGTCTTTTCTTTTCTGTCCACATAAACCGTATCACTCTGATTCCCTCCAGAGTTCTTCACCAGGCAATTGTTAGGTCTCTCTTCCCCTGTGGTTTCCAGTCAATTTCATATCTGGTTATGTAATTCGGTTGTTTCCTGGGTGTATCTTCAATTTATCACCATGTTCTCACTCCATGCTTCTGTATTTGCTATTATTTTGGGAGATATAATGTAGATTATGTAGGTGGGGCGGATTAGCGTAATGCGTAAACGTGCGCCTACCAACTCGCACACAAGAAGGCTGTGGGTTCAATCCCACTGGCGATGTTCCACTGCCAAAAGGAATTAGCACTTTGACCTCCTGCAAAATTATGGGCTATAAATGTGGTGACGAGCGTTTACACCACTTCCAGAAATTTTATTTAGCAGAGATACCACTGTCGTATTTTCATTTTCGATTGGGGCATATGCTCTCAGCCAACTCATGCCACTTCTTCCCATCTTTAGCTATTTCTTGAAGCTCCATCTAGCTCATCCGCAAATCGTTAATCTCTACTTGCAAATCTCTTCTCCGTGTATTTCTAGGCTTCCTTCTCTTTCCCTTTCTCTGCGGGTTCCAGGAAAAGACCCTTCTTGGTTGCGGTTTCACAAGGTGTGTCATATCCAGCGGGTGCATTTTTTCTAGTAAAGATACCTACATATACTTATATTGAGAAATAACTTTACGTTATCCTATTATACACTTAGTTATACAAAGAGAATTGTTGAATACAATCTTTCTTCCAACATTATACTATCAGTGCCAATCATGGACATTGACATCAAATGATAGAAGAAAACTAGTCACGAGAGAGGTGAAGCGTCTAAGCAGAATGCTGGGGGTAACAAGCAGAGACCGGTTGAGAAATGAAGACATCGGGAAAAAGTGGGTACAACATCAGTACTAAACTTCAAAAACAAGCAATAAATTAAATGGTTTGGCTACATAAGCAGATTAAAAAGTGCGCCTCAAAGAACATGTTACTCGGATACAGTGTGCCTCAAAGAACATTGTTACTCGGATACAGTACGCCTCAAAGAACAATGTTACTCGGATACAGTGCGCCTCAAAGAACAAGGATACAGTGCTCCTCAAAGAACAGGGATACAGTGGATACAAAGCAACAACGGACCTCAGAAATAACAGAGGCGACGAAAGACTATATGAAGCGCACATAAAGCCCGTTCTAGAAATCCCTTCTTATCCTGACACTGTGAGGCAAAACAGAATTGGAGAAAAGAAAGAAGAAAATAGTTATAGAAAAAGAAAAAAAAGAAAAAACGGAAATATGTTAAGAAGACTCGAGGTCACGATGCTAGTTCGATAACTTTATAACAGCCACAGTTCTATACATATATTTCTTGATTGATTTTTGTGTTCTCCAGTTTCTGCGGTGAAACTGGCGTATTCACTATTCAACAGACTGGTTTCACCACTACATGCAATCTTTACGGAGATGATGTGTCTTAGAAGAGCTGCCGACCGTGTGGTACTGGGGCCGGAAAGAATAGTACCACTGCGACCTACAAGACATGTCGTAAGAGGCGACTGAGGTAGGACCTAGGAAAACTACTCTAGTAAATAAAAAGCATCGCAGAAATATGATGTGCTGGCCTACTTGAAGGTGCATAACGGGCACAACGTACAAATTGCTTTTAGGCTCAGATCACATAGAAATCACAAAGAGTGCTTAAAAAGTGGTCGATATGGATTGTTCGAAGAAGAAGAAGAAGAAGAAGAGCTGCAGGTGTGACAATAAAAGACAACATTAGAAATGAAGAAATCAGAAGGAAACTGGATGTGAAACCAGTCATGCAATTCATAAAAGAACAACAGATTAAATGGTTTGGACATCTGACAAGAATGCCCTGGTATCGCCTACAACAGAGAGCCACACAGAAAAAGTATATCGAGTACAAAGCAAGAGGAAGACCACGCAAAAGATGGAGTGACGGCATCAAGAACAGCCTTAAGAAAATGAATAACAGCTTATAAAGTGCACTAGAACAAGCACACACAAGATCACTACATTTCTCTTTCCCCCAAAAAAAAAAAAACTTCTATAAAAAGTAAATGATGGATGAGAAGAAGAAGAAGCAATCATTGATCCTCCCTCCAACCCCATTCCTAACCCGTTTAAACTATTCCAATCTGTTATAAATATAACACTTGTATTTTAAGGCTGCAAAGAGGTTTGTCAGGTGAAGATAGATGAACAAGTAAGAAACAGACTACTCATGCCATTAGTTGAATGATTAATATTACTAGCTTAATTTTCTTGTAATTATCAAATTTCCCTAAGGCTTACAACAGATTTATACTTCTTACGATCGCTATTTGGATGATTATATCTTCAGATGTTTTCTTATGATGAAGAAACTGTTGTATGAAACACAAATCTGATGTTGTATGTTTGAATGTAATGACTTAAGCAAGACTCGCTAGGTAGGACGGAAAGTTCTGTTTCGGATGCGCTTATCCTACATTAGTAGGGCATAACGAGGGTGCAACTTTCCAATCGTTCTTGGCAAAGGATGTTTATATATCACAATATAAAGTATCAAAGTGGTCGACAAGAACGTACGCAAATAAACAAACAAACAAACACAACTCGCTAGGTTGATCAACAGTATTAGATTGATCTGGCAGTACAAACATCAAATATAAGGGTGATGTGCTTGATACAATGGTTTTTGGTGCGTTTTCTAGTCTAGTATCGCCGACTTCAGCTCATTTTCAGAGAGAGAAATCTCATCCCTAATCTCCTTACAAAGGAGCACGTCCTGTCGACAACTGTCAGCGGTGAAACATTGGACGCCATCTCATCCAGCATGTCATCCATTTAAAACACAATTCCCACGATGAACATACATGCTACAAGTGCAGAATTTGAAAACATGAACCGGCAAAAAATACAAGAATAGAACGGAATAGTCCACGTTCACCACCACACACACAGTCTAAACACATTCGCTTGCCGTCATCTTGAAACAGGAAGTCGATGCCGTGCATCCTTATTGGTCATGAATGCCGTGCCCCTGTTGATGTCCTGTTCAAGTCATAGATCACATCTCGTATTAATCCTCGTCTGCGTCTTCCCTCTTCTATGCTACTTAATATCAATGATTAAGTTTTTTCAATTATATTTATCTGATAAAGGTATATTACATTTAATTGATGTCAGACAAGGTTGTATCACATATCACATCATGTATCACATAGCACATCATGTATCACATATATTCATATACATATGAATATCATGTATCACATATATTCACAGAACTGATTCGGAACTAATATTCGGTGAAATAATTTTCCCTTTTCTTTCCGTGGTTCTTTGCGCGAGCTATATTTAGAGGAGAATGAAAAATTGTCGCATACCAAAACAAATGTTGTTCTATGAACTTTCGGAGGAAGAGGCAGCGGGGCAGACCACTGCTCAGATATAAAGTTGTCTGCAAGGCCTCAATAAAGAACTGTTCTATATGTCCCAGCACAGGGTAAAAACTAGCAGCTGATGACAGAGTTGTGTGGAAATCGATATTGCGCATGGGCTCAGAGTCTTGAAAAGAGACTTATGTATGAGCTGAAAGACAAGAGAGAAAAGCGAAATTTCAGATGTTGTCACAGTATGACACTTATTAATTGACCGTTTGTAAAGACGAAAAGAGTAATATATTTAGTGACTGCATACGTGACGTTATCTAGAAGTGACTTCATTAAAGTGTATGAAATTAAATTTACGCCAATCCAGTTTAAAAAAATGTTAGTTTGAAAAGATAACAATTGTATGATAATCGTCCCCAATTGAAATAGAGCAGCTCGGTAGCAGTGTATTGCAGATTTAGAATGGTCCAGATTCTGAGTAAGGCAAGCTGATTTACAAGTTCGTATATAGGCGATTTTGGACATCAACATTCATATTACATAAGCAAGAAGAAAAATTTTAAAAAATAATTAATATATGATACTATATATAACTGTCATTGTCC
The DNA here is from genome assembly GCA_020796225.1 of Arion vulgaris. Lineage (NCBI taxonomy): Eukaryota > Metazoa > Mollusca > Gastropoda > Stylommatophora > Arionidae > Arion > Arion vulgaris. The sequence continues at coordinate 73,091,478 of CM036757.1, forward strand.
AAAATAGCACATTTACATAATATTACTGCAGCCTCTACCCTGTTTTCTCCAGATCTAATCTGATCTGGCCTGACCACCTCAGATTTGTAGTTCCCAGACATTGCCACGTTCGTATATAGGGAAAAGCAATATTTTCAAACTTAGAACAGGTCACAACAAATTGTGGTGATGTTTGTTTATCGATATTGAGAGAAAACTAGTCACGACAGAGATGAAGTGTCTACGCAGAATGCTGACGGTAACAAGAAGAAAACTAGGCACGACATAGATGAAGGGTCTACGCAGAATGCTGACGGTAACAAGAAGATACCAGTTTAAAAATGAATACAACAGGAAAAAAAGTGGGTACAACTTCAGTACTGAACTTCATCAAGAAACAACAAATTAAATCTTTCGGCCACGTAAGCAGATTACCAACAGACAGTGCACCTCAAAGAGCAATGTTGCTCCGATACAATGGATACACAGCATAATGCCGGCCACGCAAAAGGTAGACATTGGAGATAACAGAGGCGACGAAAGACACTATTTATGAAGCGCACACAAGGGCTCGTTCTATAAATCTCTTCTTATCCTGACTCTGTGATGGAAAGCAGTATTGGAGAAAAGTAAAGAAAATAAGGCCGTCTGATGAATATAAGTGTAACTGTAACAGAATAACTGAAGATGGTCGTCTCGATGAGTATAGTGTGACTGTAACAGAATAACTGAAGATGGTCGTCTGATGAGTATAAGTGTGACTGTAACAGAATAACTAAAGATGGCCGTCTGATGAATATAAGTGTGACTGTAACAGAATAACTAAAGATGGCCGTCTGATGAGTATAAGTGTAACTGTAACAGAATAACTGAAGATGGTCGTCTGATGAGTATAAGTGTAACAGTAACAGAATAACTGAAGATGGTCGTCTGATGAGTATAAGTGTGACTGTAACAGAATAACTGAAGATGGTCGTCTGATGAGTATAAGTGTAACTGTAACAGAATAACTGAAGATGGTCGTCTGATGAGTATAAGTGTGACTGTAACAGAATAACTGAAGATGGTCGTCTGATGAGTATAAGTGTGACTGTAACAGAATAACTGAAGATCATATGTAGAGAAAATATTTGAGATATGAGGAAGAGATAACCAATATGGCAATTACACAGCAACATTCCATGTCATTTCTTTGGAAATTAACAGCCTCAGACTGACCACTGCTTTCTTTGAGAATAATCTCACACTGGTCACTGTTTTCTAAGAATATATTTTCAGACTGACCACTGCTTTGTTTGAGAATGGTCTCAGACTGGCCACTGCTTTCTTTGACAACATTTACAAACTGACAATATTACCTTCGTTGATAATATTTTCATAGTGACCATTCTTTCACTGGTTTATTTTAAGGAATACTCTATAACTGACCATTGAACATATTCTAAAATTGCCCACGGCTTTCATTGAAAATATTCAAGTTGCTATCAAGTATACGCTCAAGACGAAGCAGAAGAAGAAATAACATTTCAAAGAACACCGACTCTACATAATTTTATGCATGGTTTATCGATACCCCAGAATTGTGTTATCGATCTAACAAGTCTGTTTGGATTACTATAAGATCTCTTGTTGCAGACATTACATAATGATTACATCAGCCACTTCGTCTGCCGGTTTCTAAGACCAGGTAGTGTGCTCGTGTTTAATGACCAGTGCTGAAAGGTTACGATATCAAACAGTAGTAATAAACGCGCCAAAATGCTGATTGTTGGTATTAGAAGCTACGTGTGGCCTCGGTTTATATTTCTGCAAATGCAGGAATATGTGATTACCGTGCGGAGAGTTTTAAGATGGGAAGCTGCTGGAGAATGAAAAATGTATTAAAGAAATCAACACATCAAAGCATTTCGTTAGATGCTGAATATATTTTAAATAGTTGTCAATATCAGCGACAAAGAACTTTAGAGTAGCTCCGGGATTAAATGCGCAAGGAAGCGGCGCGCCAGGACTAGGGAGGTGGCTCTAATCCCCTGCTCTCACCTCCAAGTGGTGACCCTAGTAACAGACGGTAGTTCCGGTCTGGCTAAGAAGGCAGGTGCCGTGGGAGAGCTACTCTGGTGCAAGTAGAGATGCAAAGGTAGTCATGCTTGATGGGATCCGCTCGCAACACAGATGAGTGAACTCCCAGAGTGACTTAATGCTCACCTCTCCCAGCCGATGGGAAAAGCTAGAACGATACATGTGGAACCTCGCGGGGCGAACTCGAGCCCGCGCATCCTCTCTCTTGATGCACTTCTCTTGAGCCGATGAGAGTGCAGGATGATGAGTTCCGCCTATCTGCCCGCATGATGGCCCACATAGGTCAAAAGTCTAGCCCCCATTACAGAGAGGCACGAATCAAAACAATCGAAGGGACGTCGACCCGCGTGCGGCGAAATTCGGAGCCCGCGCATTCTCTCTTGAGGCACTACTCTTAAGCCGATGAGGATGCTGGGTGCCAAGTTGAGTTGTAGTGGGCATCATGGGGCGAAACTCGGATTTTGCCCCTTCGAAGTCGGACAGCCCAGTGGGAATTGACGGAAACGGTGAGGTAGGCACCAGGGCAGAGCGAGCACACATACGGATGTTGCAAGGGTGGCACCACATGGGGCGAGACCCGTGACCCTATGACGGGGTGGGGACTGGGTCGAGTCACAGTTGGTGACAGCCCAGGCAAATGTATGCACGACACGGAAGGCACGAAAAATGTGAGCACGGAAAAAGTCGATGGCGACAGGGCATAGCTGGCGCGTACGCTGGCAAAGCCAGCATAGTGGGCCTCATCGAGGGACAGGCTGGCACGGCAGGCGTGGAAAGCGAGGTAAACACTGCAACAGCAAGCATGGCAGGCAAGAGGGTGTGCGTCCCACCCACATGAGCAGAACTGGAAAGTCTAGGAGAGGCAAAACCAGTGCAAGCACGGCAGCAGCAAGCGCGGCGGCGAGAACCAGGGTTTGCGTCCCACGCAATGCACAGAGCAACTGGAAAGCCCAGCAGAGGTAAAGCCAGTGCGCGTTTCCGCTCGCAGGAACTACTGCTGCCTTGTAGTTTTGATTGGGGACAATCAAAGTCTAGCGGTGCAAACCGCGAACAAACCTGAACGGGCGGCAAACCAAGGTGTTCATTATAACGACCGGTTTTGCTGGGCAGATGGCGTTCATAAGCCCGGGAGGGCAGGCCGTCTAAGGGTAGCTGCCCTGAAAGAAAATGACAACTCGCTGCCTTGTGGGTTCGGCTGGGGACAGCCAAAGGCTATCGGATAGCGTACCGCAAACAAACGATGGCTAAAATCGAACACCCCACCGAAGGATAAGTAACTGTGCTCAAATAGGTGCTGAAGGTTGGTGCACGTACATTACGTTTTGATGTTTGGTAGTTTATATATCACAATAAGAATAATAAAAACTAACATAGAACGATCGCGAGAGAGAGAGAGAGAGACAGAGAAGCTCCGGTGACGCTTCCCGAAACTAGGGTAATACGTTTCAGGTGGGATAAGGGAATTGACCATACCGTTAATACACACCGTAAAGAAGAATGATAAATAATACTGAACAAAATAACAAGAAGGAAGCAAGAAAGACATAAGAATTCATGAGAAGTGATGAAATCAGAGAAATGTCTGGTCAAATACTATTAACAACTGTTATAAGAAAGAGAAGATGGAGATATGTTGAACACACCTTGAGGAGACATGATCAAAGAATCATAAAGCAGGCATTGAAGTTTGATGTAAAGGGTTCAAGAAAGAGAGGACGACCTAAGGAGACTCTGAAACGAACCTCGATGAGAGAGCAAGAAATATCGGTCTCAGTTCCATGGAGGAGATTGAGCGAGTTGTCCAGGATAGAGAGGTATGGATAAATTACTTGCAGGCCCTATGTAACGTATAACGGTACGAAATGAATTCTTATTATATAAAACTGATAAGAAAGATAAAGGACGATGTAAATATTGTGGAGGAATAAGTATGAAGTGTCTTTGCAGAATGCTGGGAATATCAAGAAGAGACTGACTTAGAAATGAAGACATCAGGAAAAATCTGGGTACAGCGTCAGTACTGAACTTCCTCAAGAAACAACAAATGAAATGGTTTGGACATATAAGCAGATTGTCAACAGACAGTACGCCTCAAAGAGCAATGTTACTCCGATACAGTGGATACAAAGCAAAAGGCCGCCCACACAAAATAGTGGAGCACAGAGATAAAAGAGGCTGCAAAAAACACATGAAACGCACACAAAAACCCGTTCTATAAATCTCTTCTTATCCTGACGCCGTTAGGCAAGGTTGAATTAAAGAAAATAAGAAGGAGAAGAGAAGAGAGAAAAGAACAGCACAGAAATAACATCACAACTGAGGTGGAAAACCAATAACAGAGATAGGAAAGAGTATGATGACTAAGAACAGAACATCAGATTGATAATCTCATCGTCATCAAATAGCTTGTCCTGAGCAGAACTTTGCCACTCCAACAGTCCTCCGGAATTTCTCTCTCATAGGCCAGATGCTCTGCCTTTGCAGCCGTCATGTTCAAACCATCAGTTACGTATTGATAATCTAGTCAAGACATATTATATTGCAATGATAGACTGAACTAGCAATAGCAATCAAGAAGTTAAACACAATGAAGAATATGTGCAAGCAATAGCAACATAAGTTAAACACAATGAAAAACAGTGGCAAGCAATAGCAACATGATTAACACAATGAAGAACATGTGGCAAAGCACCAGCAAAATATTGAAAATATTGAGAACATGCATTTTTCCAGTGGCTACTTATGGTTGTGAATCATGACCATTACACAAAAACTAAGAACGAAAATCCAGTCTTCAAACTAAATGCTAAAGAAAGATCCTACGAATACCATGGACAGAAAAAAGAAAGAACACTGATGTCCTGAAGAACTAAATGTTAAAGAGAATTGGCTGATAAACAACATACTATACAGACAAATTAGATATTTTGGTCACATTAAGTGTCACGATGGCCTGGAAAGAACAATATTAGAGGGCAAGGGTCTGGACCAGAGGCAGACCAAGAAGAAGATGGCTACAAGATATTAAAGAAACCATGAACATGACCATCGACGAAGTGGGTGAACTGCAAGAGACAGAGTGAATTTCAGATGTGCTGCAAAGAGAGCAACGTCCTATAAAGTATACGCACCTTGATGATGATGATGATGAGATTGCACTACAATCAGATTACCACCAATGTGCAACGTATACACGTTCTTGACAAAGATCAAACATATCACAAAAAGTGATTAAAATTGGTCGTAAAGAACGAACTCAAAGAAGAAGAAGAATCAGATTACCTGGTTGCCACAATCTCACTTATAAATTTATGAGATAAGAGAAGAAAAGAGAAATATAGCAAGAGAGAGAGAAGGAGAAAGAAATTGTCAATACTTGTCCTGGTTCAGCAAACCTATCCTTACTCCTTCCTCTCCCTTTCTCTCTCTCTTGTTCGTTGCTATATCATTATTTCGATCAATAAATTGCGCAGAACTATATTCGCTACCGCACGTGGCGGCCCGTTGGACGACTCACAAATGTGAAGGTCGCTGAAGTCGATGCACCCCACCCCGCCAAAGTTAAAATAAGCTGACGACAGAAACTGCCAAGATCAGTTTACCGAGTTGTCTCCCGCAGGCAGTTGTATCGGCTAAAAGGGTACATCATATCCGTAACAATGGGTTCCAGAGCAATACATGGTACTTAATTAATCTGGAACGATGCCAGCAAGGATTTGCTTATTAATTTGTCTTCTTCTGCGCTAAGTATCCATGCCTCTATGGACCACGTGGTCGGTATCATGTTCTCAAGGGTGTCCCCGAGTTTCTCGTCTCCTGGGGAAGAAAAAATCGCCTGTCTGCAAAGTGTGTTCAGGAATTCCGGGGGCCGTATCCTGTAGCTGAAACTGGCCACCATTTTAAGATTGTTAGGTCAACATGTCTCTTAATCGTCTATTCTTTGTCGTTTTTTTTTTTTTTGTCAGTCATCAGATCATCATTATTATCATCAAATAGCTTGTCCTGAACAGAACTTTGCCACCCCAACAGTCCTCCGGAATTTCTCTCTCTCATAGGTCAGATGTCCTGCCTCTGCAGCCGAGTCATCAGATCACGTTATCAATAACATCAATGTACTTCTGATTTGATTGATTGATTGATAGGACCATCATCATTGCACTTCGGTGAGTGACCATGTGTGCTCCGATCCCTTTCTTACACAGGGAAATCTCAGTGGCAGAAAATGAATTTCGTAGCACCGGCGAACGTATGCGATGAATCTTGAAGATGGTGAAAATAATTTATATGAATTTTATTTTTTTAAAGGGCATTATCATTTACTGTCTTTCTTTATACTGACTACTCTCTGTAGTGTCATTTACTGTCTTTCTTCATACTGCTAATCCTTGAGTACATTTATGTCTTTCTTCATACTGGTTACTCTCTGTAGTGTCATTTACTGTCTTTCTTCATACTGACTACTCTCTGTAGTGTCATTTACTGTCTTTCTTCATACTGGACTCCTCTGTAGTGTCATTTACTGTCTTTCTTCATACTGACTACTCTCTGTAGTGTCATTTACTGTCTTTCTTCATACTGGTTACTCTCTGTAGTGTCATTTACTGTCTTTCTTCATACTGGTTACTCTCTGTAGTGTCATTTACTGTCTTTCTTCATACTGGTTACTCTCTGTAGTGTCATTTACTGTCTTTCTTCATACTGACTACTCTCTGTATTGTCATTTACTGTCTTTCTTCATAATGGTTACTCTCTGTAGTGTCATTTACTGTCTTTCTTCATACTGACTACTCTCTGTAGTGTCATTTACTGTCTTTCTTCATAATGGTTACTCTCTGTAGTGTCATTTACTGTCTTTCTTCATACTGACTACTCTCTGTAGTGTCATTTACTGTCTTTCTTCATACTGGTTAACTCTTGAGTGTCATTTACTGTCTTTCTTCATACTGGTTACTCTCTGTAGTGTCATTTACTGTCTTTCTTCATACTGACTACTCTCTGTAGTGTCATTTACTGTCTTTCTTCATACTGACTACTCTCTGTAGTGTCATTTACTGTCTTTCTTCATACTGGTTACACTCTGTAGTGTCATTTACTGTCTTTCTTCATACTGGTTACTCTCTGTAGTGTTATTTACTGTCTTTCTTCATAAGGGTTACTCTCTGTAGTGTCATTTACTGTCTTTCTTCATACTGACTACTCTCTGTAGTGTCATTTACTGTCTTTCTTCATACTGGCTAATCCTTGGAGTAATATTTATTGTCTTTGAGCAAACAGAAGTGCTACTGGAATGCGTTTGTGTAACATTAAACATGACTTTGATCAAATATAAACAGGATTAAAGTCGATTATCTCTAAACCTGATATAGACATAAACAATGAAGAAGCAAATCGATTTCTCAGGGGAAAACTTCCTACACAATTACGTTGAATATGTGGCACAAGAGACTCCAGACACGCAGTCAGTACAAACTGTACGGGATAAAACATATCGTAATATTCAGTAACAACCATTAGTAACAACTGTTATAAGAGGAAGAAGATGGAGATATGTTGGACATACCATGAGAAGATATGATCAAAGAAAAGAATACACAAGCAGGCATTGAAGTGGGATACAAAGGGTTCAAGAAGGAGAGAACACCCCAGGGAAACCCTGAAAGGAACTTTGCTGAGAGATGCAAATAATATCGGTTTCAATTCCATGGAAGAGGTTGAGCGAGTTGCCCAGGATAGAGCGGTATGGAGAAATTACTTGCAGGCATATGAGCACACTGAGTATTTAAGAAACCTAGAGGAAGCAATGGAAGTAACGAATAAATCAACAAATAAACATGGTACAGGTATTAAGAGCTTCCGAAAAACTCTAAACTAAAGGTTCGAGAGGAATTGTAATATTCAGACCTGTAAAACAGGTCTGCATACAAAGAAACAGTGTCAAAGTTATAAGAAGTAGACAATCAGAGGTTCTTCTGGCAAATAATGCGAAGAGGGGGTTTAGAACATTTGGTGACAACAGGTAAAATTCAGGGAAGGAGAGATCGTGTCAGACAGAGGGAGAAGATGTTGAATGGTCTGACATCGTGGTTCGACATCAGAACTGATTAACTGCACCAAGGAGAGAGTTGTGGAGAGACTTAATCGGCCTATGCCAGCATGTATATCAATTGCTTTATTGAATATTTATATCATGTACATGCCACAACAGACTGTGATACCATCATTTCAATAAGCTAATGATAACAAATTCTGATAACAAATCTTATCTGTGAACACTTTAGGGAGAACTTTCTTACTTCTGTATTTCTTTTCATTAGACTAGAGAGTAAGATTGGAATCTATCAGGCGATACAGTTAGGAGTACGACAAGGGTGCGTACTCTCACCAGACCTATTCAACTTATATAGTGAAAACATCATGAGATCTATAGTAGAAAAGACAGGAATAGCAGTCGGTGGACAAAATATAAACAACCTAAGGTACGCTGATGACACAATTCTCATGGCTACAAATGAACACGATCTGCAAGACTTGATAGACATACTAGTGAGAGAAAGTGAAAAGAAAGGATTAAGCATGAATATAAAGAAAACAGAGGTTATGGTTGTCTCCAAGAAACAAGAAACACCAACATGCAATATCAAAATAAATAACACAACACTGAAACAAGTCCATCGATTCAAGTATCTAGGAACATTCTTAACACCAGATGGAAGATGTACAACAGAGATTAGAAGTAGAATAGCTCAAACGAAAGCAGCTTTTATGAAAATGAAGAACACACTATGCGTGAACTCACTACCAATGACACTGCGAAAACGAGTACTCCAATGCTATATTGAACCAATTCTTATGTATGGCAGCGAATCATGGACACTGAACAAACAATCAATACGATCATTGGAAGCCACAGAGATGTGGTTTTACAGAAGAATGTTGAGAATTCCATGGACAGCAAAGAAAACAAACGTGGAGGTTTTAAATCAGGCCTGCACACAAAGAAACCTTATCAAAGAATAAGAATCCGACAATCAAGGTTCTTCGGGCATATAATGCGAAGAGAAGGTTTAGAACATTTGGTGACACAGGTAAAATTCAGGGAAGGAGAGATCGTGGAAGACAGAGGGAGAAGATGTTGAAAGGCCTGATCGATCGACTCGGTTCTGACAAGAAAATTAATAAACGGCTTGTCAGATGAATCTTTTTTGTATTTACATGTACATGCACAAGAGAGCTGTGGGTACCATCATTTCAAAACTGCAAATTTTGAAAGCCGGCATTGGAAGGACTTTCTTACTTGAATTTCTTTTCAAAAGGGTCCAAAGGCAACATTTTGACCGGGTTTCCCCATATGACTCCCGTTCCTGTGGCCTAGATGACATGCCATCTGACGATAGTATTGACAAAGCACTAACTCCGTAACGTCGACAATAATCCTAGTCGAACCCACAATCTATAGTACGCCAGGCAAACAACGAGATCTCGTACTTATATTACAATAATGTATGGCAAGCAAAGAAGACGGATATGGTTATCATCATTGGCACTGCATGACAAGTCAAAGTTGTAGTACAAGAGTAACAACGGGAACTAAAGGCAGCCGGTTTGATGTTGACCATACCACCCATCCTGTGTCTTGGTCAAAGAAAAATACGGGTCTAACACCGTCTACCTCTATCCTATAATCCTGGTTGTACCTTTCAGCGTATGCAACGGGTTCTGACACAAGTCCTCGAGTGCGCCTTGTATGTGGTGTTTTCTCTGCCTAGATATTTGCGACCATCGTTTGCGTGGACGACCTTTGGCAATGAAACTATTGCATATGAATAGTAGTACTTGTTGTGATGTACTGTTGGATGGTAATAGTCAGGGCCGTGAGGTATATTTTCTCAGTATGATGCAAGTCTACGAAATGCGCCCTTAAATGTTTTTAAAATAATCGCCAATTGTGATTTTAATTTCGCTGCTTATGCGCCCCCCCTTACTATGCCGCCTGATGCGCCGCCTCTCTGTATCATGGCACTAGTAGTTTACATAGCCGAAACCATTTGATTTGTTGTTTCATAATATACTCTAGTACTGATGTTGCTCCAACCAAATGTCTAATAACCTCACTTTTAATCTTATCTCTTTTTGTTACTCTAACACCGTATTTCATAGTATACCACACGGTATGAAAATTTGTTCCCATCTTTTACTTGTTTACAAATATGTTACATACTTGTTTCCTTATCTAAAAAGAACCGTGTTACCGCATATTCTGGAACTGCGCCTAACGTACGCAGAACACTCAAAGAGCTTTATAAATATTTTAAAATATTTTTCAAATGTCGTTATTTTCTATGATATCACTTTTTATGGCAATGTAAGACAGGGGGAAATGAACCTGAGGAAATGTTCGCCTGCCCAGCATGTTCGTAGCGCGTTGGACGACGGGTGATAGGCCCTCTGTGAGTGCGGGCTCAATTCCGCGGGCTGGCAGAAAAGCCACAGGTTCTCCAGATTTACGGTGTTGAACCGAAGGGTCACGATCTCCATGAAACCGAGCCGAAGAGCTGAAAGTTCAAGTGCTTCTGGGTCGGAAAAAAAAGAACCTGAGGAAATGAATAGTCGCATGGCTAGTGCAGTCACATATAACTTGAAATTAGCCCAGAAAACTACCAAGATTGTCGTAAGAGTAGCAGCTGATCCTTTAATTTCATGTTCGACGTTGGAACTTTGTCTAATATTAACATAATCATTCTTATTTCTAGGAAGACAAGTTCTGTCGTATACCATATTCCCTGTTCTTTTTCAACCGTTAGTGAGTTTAGTTCATCTCAGGATTAAATTACTCTAGTCCTTGCTGTCGTTACGCAGTTTGGTTATTTACTCTAATAAAGTTAGATAAAATCTCTGTCGTGGGTTTCAGTCCGAACCGCACTGTTCTGTTCACGTATGCATTTTTTTCCACAGACCCCTAGAATTGTTGCCGGAGCTACGGAGTTCGCGCTTTGTGCAATACTCTCGGAGGTGGCGTTGCATTTCTGCGCAGAGACCGAGCCATATGGGGTAAAACCACGTGCAATGAAGTCGATCCTTCGACTTCAGATCCATAAACTCAGTGGCGGTTCGTGCTCACTTTTGTTGGTGGGGCCAGACACATTTTTCGGAACAATCATGGTTTTGGGTTAGGTTATATTTTAATTTATAAAGTAATAAGTACACGTTACATTTTATTTTTGGTGGTGCCCAGTCCCAATGGCCCTTAATGACGAGCCGCCACTGCTTAAACTGACGTTTTCGTAACAAACAGGTGACTTAACCAATTGTACTTTTTCTATGAATCATTAACCTAAAATCAGCAGCCTGGCATTAGCTGAAATATATAACAAAATACTAGGGTCAGACGAGAACTGAAGAAACTCATCGACCTCTTAAACAAACGTAGTTCGCTTTCTTGAAATCTTCGAGTTTATTTAGACGAGGTTAAAGTTAAAAACCCGTCCAAACTCATTCACAGAGTTGGTTTCTGAGTGTACGTCAATGTGCACTCGTATCTCTAGAGTTGACAGTGGTCGTCCGTCTAATTCTGACCAGAGATTCGATTACTTAACACGGTCACAAAGCCCTGGAAGGTCAGCAAGTACGAACAACCAAGCTAAATTCGACAACAAGTAAACAGACCAGAAAATGGACAAGTCTAAAAATATGAAATCCCGAGACTCGAGGAAAATTGAGGGCTTAAAGTTCCGAGTGACGTAATGTTAAGTGTATTTCTATAAAAAATTGGCCGCAACACAGAATCAGTGATATGGATTTGTGCACCCAAAGTGCGACATTCAATACCACATACAGTTTATTCTTCAATCACTCAGTTCAAATTGAGTGCTTAACCTTTCTGTGCTTTTACAACATTTTGAATAGTTGCCGGAGTTAGTGAGCAAGTGCTCTACCTCTGACACTTCATTTGGAACTCATGGAGTACATATATCCGTCTTCTTCGTTATTTGCATTACTTATATATATATATATATATATATACATATATATATATATATATATATATATATACATACACTGTGTTCTTTTTCTTTCTAATGGGAAGATTTCTAGAACGAGCCCTTGTGTGCGCTTCATAAACGCGTCTTTCGTTGTCTCTGTTATCTCTGAGCTCCACCTTTTGCGTGGCCGACCTTTTTGTTTGTATCTATTGTATTGGAGCAATATTGCTCTTTGAGGTGCACTGTCTGTTGGTAATCTGCTTATGTGGCCGAACGATTTAATTTGTTGTTTCTTGATGAAGTTTAGTACTGATTTTTTTTCCTGATCACTTCATTTCTCAACCGGTCTCCTCCTGTTACCCCCAGTATTCTGCGTAGACACTTCATCTCTGTCGTGACTAGTAAATATATATATATATATATATATATATATATATACACAAATATATAAATCCCCCACTTCTGTATAGTGTTGCAACATGACTATATCAAGAGCTTAAATAGACAAGATGGCTACACTGGAAGGCAAAGATAAATACTAAATCAACATAGAACAAGTCTTGTTAGTCGTGACACTCTGAGGGACATACTGTGAAAGAGATTGCAGCACTTATGGACTCAATGGTTCGATGTACAATAATGATTCTCTGTCAACTAAACTAATTTAACTTGGGCAATAAAAATAAAAACTGGAATGTACATCAGAGGACTGTGGTAATTAGTGGGCGTGGCAGTGCAGGAAAAAAAACAGTTCAAAGACTAATTAGATATGAATGGCTAAGTAATTTAATGGAATCTCCATACTAAAGATAAGCTGTAATTAAGCTCAGAACACTTAATGTCTTTTGAAATGGGAGCGAATTCAGCTAAATTATTCTTGTCCATAATGTAATCTTTTTCTTCTAATTATTTATGTTTTCCTCTTGCTTACAACATTTTCATTGAGTTTGGTTGTGATTAGAGCGGCGCGCCTCTAGCTATGTGTTCCAAAACAATTTACTTCTTGTTAATGATACTGGAGTCACAAGAGTGTCACTGGTTATGTTCTCAAAAACTCACGACGATAGAGAGAGGATCTATGTAATTGAGACAATGTCTACTGCCATGGACCAGTATGTTTGTTCACTGCCAGGAAGACAAGAAATAACAGACTACCTTCCTAGAAAATTCCTAGATAACCCTAATAGTAATATGGAATAGATTCCAATGGACTGTTGGGGTGGCAAAGTTCAACTCAAGACAAGATATTTGATAATGATGACATAATCTGAAGGCTCTAGCTTTAAAACTGTAACGAGTATCACCGAAATAAAAAAAAACCTGTCGTTACTGCCTTTAGTACCCCTTTTAGGGGGCTGTAAGACTTGTGGGGTGAGAGTCTGAGGTATTTAATGCCCGCATGGCTAGTACAGTCGCCGTGAAGCTGTTCAGGTTAGCATTTTTCATTATGCCCACAACAGAAAAAAATTATTGTCCTTACCGTGAATTGAACACGGCTCTCCGACATGAGAGCCGCGCTCTAATCCATTCAACAAAAAGCTCATCCGTATCCTTGGAACTGTGAGTTAATGGCCGATTGTAAATTGTACAGTTTACGTTAGAGTTTATTTTTCGAAATGTTGGATCTCTAATCTGATAAAAGTTCAGCATCCACTAAGAAAATATGACTGAACCTCTCTCTTTCTGTCTGCTTCTCATCCAGGACAATCCTCCTACATTTTTTTCTCTCTTCTTGTTTCACAATAAACAGCTATAATTTTTCTTAATATTTATGCAAAGACTGTCTTATACATAATTTATGCATACATTTTCGCGGCTGATTGTCTCGTTCCTAAAGGATTATTTCCAAGCTGCTAACTTCATCGTTAAATATGCACACAACCATTGCAACAGCTGTATTTATAATATAAATTCTTTGATTTCTAATTTTAGCGCCTTATTTCCATATTAAACTCTTCAAGGATTACTTAGAATAATTGTGTGTGTGTAACGTTTTAGATGTGAACGTCTGTAGCTTATATCGTAGTGAACTAGATCAAAATCCACGTGTGTCTGGTTAAAATACCGCGGCAGGTAGTTTGGAAGCAAATTTGTTTTCGTGGATTTTTACGAACGGTAAAAATAGATCTCACCGTTTAGAAAGCAACGACAAACTACTGAACGTATAAGTGGTGCCTAGAAAATCAACGACTCGTTTACTGTGGTTAATGGCAACGTCCTATGAAGGATATACCAATATTTTCATTCAACCTTGCAGACGACACTTTGTCAGTAATTCTGTCTTGGAGATGTCTTTGAATACGATAGCAATTGGAAAGTTTCCCTTGTCTTTATAGGCATTAACTGTGTCCATCTCTCACATTCTGTTTATAGGTACCGTCCATGTTGCAAACGGTTTTTTTGGGGTGTTTTTTTCGATCCAGAAACACTTGAGCTGAAAGCTCTTTGGCTCGGTGTCATGGACATCGTAACCCTTCGGTTCGGTGCCACGAACACCGTAAATCTGGGGAATCTGTAGCTTTTCTACCAGTCCGCGGAGTTGAACCCGCACTTACAGAGGACTTGTCACCCGTAGTCCAACGCGCTACGAAAACGCTGGGCACGCGGGCGTTGCAAACGTTACGAACTGTGTTACTATCTATTGGTATATTATGGAAGGAAAAACACTTCTCAAACCTCTACTTAGATTTTGATGGAGTAAAGATCAGTCATTTTGGGAACCTACACAACCTATTTTGAACATCGATAACTTATAAACTAGAACAAATAAACACAAAATTCAACAAGAATATCAAAATAAAAATAGATGATAAACATAAAAAACACAACTTTGTATAGAAATAAAATTAATTGTTTTTGTCAAAATCTGGAAGGTCTTCCGCCTTAAGTGAGAGTTCGTAGAGCATAGCTGGATGCTGCATTGAGTTTGTATCATCATCAAATAGCTTGTCCTGAGCAGAACTTTGCCACTCCAACAGTCCTCCGGAATGTCTCTCTCTCATAGGCCAGATGTCCTGCCTCTGCAGCCGTTATGTTCAAACCACCAGTTACATCCTGAATCTATCTTCTCTGTGGTCTTCCTCTTCTTCTCTTTGTCGGTATGCCTCCTTCCATGATGGTCTTCTCAGTCCTTCGTGTCTTTTTATATGTCCAAAATATCTCAATTTTCTCTTTCTTATTTGTAGCATCAGCCAGTTTTCTTTGATTTTGAGTTCTTTCTAGATTGATCTATTTGTTGTCTTCCTGTCAAGATATACGTAGGACTCTTCTGTAACACTTATATTCAAAAGCACATATATGTGTTTCCACTGCTTTATTAAATGTCCATGCTTCACATCCATACGTTGCCACTGGGAATATGCATGCTATTAGTATTCTGATCTTTGTTTTCTTATCAGTTCCGTTCCATACTGTTTTGAGTTGTTTAATTTTTGTGTAAAGCCATGTTTGTTTTTCTTTTAATTTCCTTCACCCATTGAGGTTGTATAGTCCGGTCATATTGTGTCACTATGAGAAGGGGCATACTGTATTAAACGCAACAATTGGTACGGAGATGGAACATGATCTTATCTAATCATGCTACTTATTTACTTATTCACCTCCGCTCCTCCTGGAGTATAAGGCTTCAACAGTTGTTCGCCAGTCTTCTCAATCTCTGGCTGTTTTCTTTATGGTCTCCCAGAATAGTCGAGCACCCTTCAGTTCCTCAGGAAGACTTCATCTCTATGTCTGTTTAGTACGCCCCATTTTCCGTTTTCCTTCCGGGCTCCACTCAAGTGCATGTCTAGTGACAATCGACTGTGTCTTCCGTAGGATATGCCCGACCCACCGCCATGTTCTCCTCTTAACCTGGGTCATCACAGACCCTTGTCATGTTCTTATCCACAGATCTGTTATTATCATGCTAACACGCATTTAATTGACTCCCCCATCCTCCCATCCTCCCATTTCAAGTATTTTTTTCTTTCCATCTTTCTCTCTGCACGTTCAGAAGGATCAAGTACATCCATTTTTATTGTTGAACTGAATTCATATTTTGTTCTACGTTCTTCATTTATCTCATACGTTGTTTTCAACATACATGAATGTGTGTGGTGTGTCGTGTGTATGGGCGTTTGTGTGTGTTACATTAGTGTGTGTCAATATGTATTAGTGTGTGTAATTACTTACTTAAGTCACCCGTGTGGGGCTGGGACCCACACGGCAAGCAAAGAACAGTACCACAGCTACATACAAGGCATGTCGTAAGAGGCGACTGAGGTAGGATCTAGGGAAGCTACCCTTGTAAATAAAAAGCATCACAGAAATCGGATGCGATGGCCTACTTGCAGGCGCATAACTGGCACAACGTACAATCGATCGTAGGCTCAGATCACATACAAATCACACAGAGTGGTTGATATGGAACGTAAAAAAGACGAAGACTTACATATGTATGTGTGTGTTTGTATGGACATCTTTACATGAGTGTTTGTGTATAAATATCTGCATGTACGTGTCTCTACATGCATGTATGTGTTCTAATATTGACATGTGTGTGCGTGTCTCTGCAAGTGTGTATCTGTTCTAATATTTACATGTACGCCTCTACATGAGTGTATGTGTGTCCGTGTGCGCGTGCGTGTGTACGTGCGCGTGCTTACTAACTGCTAGAACAAATTAGACTAATCAATGTGTCTGTGACAACACCTGTAGTCATGTTGCTAGTCATCATAATCAATATCGTATTCTATTTGTGGACAATGTTCCCATGTTAATATTGCGTAATAGACAAACATTAGGAGAGAGACAGAGAGAGAGAGAGAGAGAGAGCCAGGAAATGTGAATACATTCTGATTTGGGTGAATCGATTAATACAGAGATGTCAATGCGGAGAAGTAGTTGGAGAGGGGCCAGATATGATGAACTAGTTAACAAGAGAGAGGAATAGAGAGAGAGAAAGATATGTGGGGAAAATAGTTAAGTGAAACAGAGTGGAAATGTAGACGGAAGAAATAGTTAGATGAAGATAGGGAGATAGAGAGAGAGGGAGATAGAGAGAGAGGGAGATAGAGAGAGAGAGAGGAGATAGAGAGATGTAGATGTGTATAAATAGTTATAGTTAGACAGAGTGGAATATGTAGATGGGAAGAAATGGTTAGAGAGAGAGAGAGAGAGAGAGAGAGAGAGAGAGAGGAAAGAGGAAGAAATGGTTAGAGAGAGAGAGAAAGATGTAGATGTTAAAATAATAGTTTTAGAGAGAGAGAGAGAGAGGGAGAGAGATATGTAGATGAGAGAAATATGGTTATAGAGATGAAGTCAGACGTATGTGTTAAAAAATAGTTATAGAGAGATATATATATATATGAGGAAGAAATAGTTATAGAGTGATAGAGATGGAAATAAATATGTAACGAAATAATCAGAGAGAGAGAGAAAGAGGGAAGAGAGAGAAAGAAGAAGAACCTGATTTACACATACGTTTAGCACAGCTAAATACATGAATATGTTGTATATAAAAAATATCAAAACTCTAAATATCACATCCAGTAAATAAATCACATTAAGGTTTGTACTAACCACACCCCACCTTCCTTCTATTACCTTATCGAACCGTACATAGTTGAACAACGTCAATCGATTTCTCAATCAATATCACTAACATTAAGATATCAATTTCGTGTCTACGTCAAATGATACATATCAGAACAGAGTATGCAATCTAGTATGATCGTATACATTTCAAACATTGGTCTGTATTTAAGACGTCTAGACGGAATAGGAATACATAAACAGACAATAGACATTACAGAAACAGCAAGCAAGTAGAGATGGAGATGAAGAAGACGTGGAATAAATCTAAATCTGGTAGGATAAGCTGATTTTTCAAATTAGCTTCCTCTCGTGTTTCTTGATCAGAATAACAGACGATGTAATGAGGGTGTATGAGGGTGTATGTGGGTGTATGTGGGTGTATGTGAGTAATAGTCTGGAAGAGAACTGATAGGAGAAACAACTATCAGAATACTAAGAGCATGCATATTCCCAGTTGTAAGGTATGAGTGAGAAAAACGGGTATAACGGGTTTTAAAGCCGAAGGATTGACTTCATTGCACCGGGTATTACCCCATATGGCTCGGTCCTTCTCCGCAGAAATAGCACGCCACCTGCCGAGAGTATTGCACAAAGCACGAACTCCGTAGCTCCGGCAACAATCCTAGAGGTCTCTGGAAAAAGACTCGTGAACAGAAGGCCACGGTCGGATTCGAACCACGACCTTCGACTCGTAAGGCAAAGGGCTAACCACTCAGCCACAGAGACCACCGAAAAACGGGTATTTTACAAGGCAAAGAAAAAGCAAGTATGTGTTTTTCAATGTAAAGTGTTAATGGCGAAGCACGTCAAGTCAAAGTACTGTAGTTTCAACCATAGGCCTTTCTATCAAGTACACGATACAACAGATACAAGTGTTACAGAAGAGTTATAGTATATCAAGTACACGATACAACAGATACAAGTGTTACAGAAGAGTTATAGTATATCAAGTACACGATACAACAGATACAAGTGTTACAGAAGAGTTATAGTATATCAAGTACACGATACAACAGATACAAGTGTTACAGAAGAGTTATAGTATATCAAGTACACGATACAACAGATACAAGTGTTACAGAAGAGTTATAGTATATCAAGTACACGATACAACAGATACAAGTGTTACAGAAGAGTTATAGTATATCAAGTACATGATACAACAGATACAAGTGTTACAGAAGAGTTATAGTATATCAAGTACACGATACAACAGATACAAGTGTTACAGAAGAGTTATAGTATATCAAGTACACGATACAACAGATACAAGTGTTACAGAAGAGTTATAGTATATCAAGTACACGATACAACAGATACAAGTGTTACAGAAGAGTTATAGTATATCATGGACAAAGATAGAACACAGATAAATGTCAGAAAAATTATTTCTATTCAGTATCTCGATCAGCAGCTAATTACTGTTACGGAAGAGCTTATAGTATATTCAAAGTACGATCGACTGAGGTGGCAAGTTGTTCAGAAGAGTTATAGTATATCATGGACAAAGAAGAGAACACATAGATAAATCCAGAAAGAATTCTTCTTCTTGAGCGTTCAGTGATCTCTGATCATGCGCTTAATTTACTGTGACCACAAACTGGGCAGTCAGCTTCAGGTCTGTCAGGTTCCCCAAAGCTTCGTCGACTGGAGGTGGTCACATGTTGCTTCTCAAGAGGACAGTCTTGCAGGACATTTCCTGGTGTCTGTTCCACCTGCTGACACTGGCTGAGAGCTGTTTGACTTATTCCTAGTCTATGTAAGTGTTTATTGAGTCTGCAGTGTCCGGTGCGTAGTCGAAATATAATGACCTGGTCTGTTCTGCTTAGTTCTTTGAGAAATCTTTTCCATTATCATAACTATTGTTTGTTTTCCAGTCTACTGCAGATTTTCTCTGTATGAGGGTTTGACCTCCTGAAAAGACAAGGGCTGGTAAATATGCTCTTTGGCACTGCCCTCCCAAAATGAAAGAAAACCGGTTGCTGCTACAAATGAGAATGAGAAAATGTTCATATTTTGGATATATATATTTATAAATATACATGGAGGGTTGGAGGAAACCATTATGGAAGGAGACATCTCGCAAAAAAAGGAGAAGAGGAACAGCACAAGAAGATAGATTCAGAATGTGACTGATAATTTAAGCATGACGACGGCAGAGGCGGAGATATCTAGCAAAGAGGAGAGAGAAATACCGATCGCCTGTTAGGATGGTAAATTGTTGCATAAAACAGACTATTTGCTGATGATATTACCTCTAAGTTGGAGAGGGGATGCCTGTATTGCGGGAGACACTGATAATAAGGAAAACATGCCTTAAAGCAAAAATCGATAAGAAGCGCCATCGAAGACGCACATATAGTGTGTGATCGCAGAAGAAGAAAACAAAAATGATATGAGTAGCAGTGGTAGTTACTGGAAGAGTAGAAGTGGCAGTGACTGGAAGAGTAGCAGTGGTAGTGACTGGAAGAGCAGCAGTGGCAGTGACTGGAAGAGTAGCAGTGGCAGTGACTGGAAGAGTAGCAGTGGCAGTGACTGGAAGAGTAGCAGTGGCAGTGACTGGAAGAGTAGCAGTGGCAGTGACGAAGGTAGCAGTGTCAGTGACTGAAAACAGATGGCATTGGCTGATGAAAATAGCTGGCAGTGATGGAAGAGGCAGTGCAGTGACTGGAAGAGTAGCACTGGCAGTGACTGAAGAGTAAGGGGAGTGACTAAGAGCAAGATGCAGTGACTGGAAGAAGCAGTGCATACTGGAAGAGTAGCAGTGGCAGTGACTGAAGAGTAGCAGACAGTGACTGAAGAGTAGCAGTGGCAGTGACTGGAAGAGTAGCAGTGGCAGTGACTGGAAGAGTAGCAGTGTCAGTGACTGGAAGAGCAGCAGTGGCATTGGCAGTGACTGGAAGAGTAGCAGTGGCAGTGACTGGAAGAGTAGCAGTGGCAGTGACTGGAAGAGTAGCACTGGCAGTGACTGGAAGAGTAGCAGTGGTAGTGACTGGAAGAGTAGCAGTGGCAGTGACTGGAAGAGCAGCAGTGGCATTGGCAGTGACTGGAAGAGTAGCAGTGGCGGTGACTGGAAGAGTAGCAGTGGCAGTGACTGGAACAGCAACAGAAAGACATAATTTAAATAAGATATGCTGACAACTCTATCGTGATAGCAAACAATAAAATAGAGCTCCAGAGACTAGTTAATTTAGGGGTAACAGAAAGTAACAACAAAGGATTAAGTCTGAAAAACAAGAAGAATATCATGTAAAGAAATGACTCCATCAAAATGCATCATCAATGCAAAGTAAACGGTACGAAGCTAAGACAGGTAGATAAATTTAACTGACCTAAAATTCTTATACCATCAGAGGGTAGATGTAGATCAGAATTATAGGTCGTGTAGAATAATAGGTCAGGAAAAACCCACATTCTAGGAAAGTGAAAGACATTATATGTACACACAAAAGTCATTAATAATTGAAGACAGAAAGAGTGCTCTTCAGTGATAAATAGAGTCAATACTGATAAATGGATGCCAGTCGTGGACAATAAATAAACAGACAGACAGCTGGAGGGCGTAGAGATATGGTTCTAAAGGAGAATGCTAAAAATTCCATAGATTGCTAAGAACACATTGTGACAACCGGTAAAATCAATGGCAGACTCTAGGAAGCTACCTAGTAAATAAAAAGCGTCGCAGAAATCGGATGTCCTGACCTACTTCTGGGCGCATAATTGGCACAACGTACAATCGCTCTTAGGCTTAGATCACATACAGATCACAAAGAGTAGTTTAACAAGTGGTCGTTATAGTGCATTCGAAAAAGAATGGGAGACGATACAGAGAAAGACTGAAATGTATGGACAATCTGGTTTCATGGCACGGAAGAGTCAACATACTTCTTCGATCGAACGTTCCATATCGACCTCTCGTTAAATACTCTTTTTGATTTGTATGTTATCCGAACCTAAGAGTGATTATACGTTGTGCCAGTTTTGCGCCCATCAGGTTTCTGCGACGCTTTTTATTTACTAGGTAGCTTTCCCAAAAATGAGAATGATCAAATGCTATATATATCCTATATTAATGTATGGCTCGGAAACATGGACAATGAACAAGCAGTTAGAAGACAGAATTGATGCATTTGAGATGTGGATATATAGAAGAATAGGCAGAGTTTCATGGACAGAAAAACAGACAAATAAACAAGTTTTAGGAAAACTAGGCATGAATAAACAATTATTAAGAGAAATAAAATTCCGACAAGTAAAGTATTTTGGGCACATAAAAGACATGACACCATGATAAAATATTTACTAGAGGGGAAAGTTGAGGGAAGAGCAAGAGGAAGACCGAGAGATAAGTGGGAGGAAACTTTAAGAAATGGACAGGTTACAGTCTGGCAGTGTGCAACACCAAGGCTAAAGACAAAGGATGCTGGAGATTCATTGCAGCCAACCTTCGATGTGGAGACGGCACCTGATGATGATGATGAGCTTCCCTAGACCTCTACCGCAATCGCCTCTTACGACATGTCTAGTAGGTAGCAGTGTTGCTATTCTTTGCTCCCCTTACGAGCCCCGACAAAAACAAAAGAGAAAGTTAACAATCGAACTGATAGTCAGCACAGATGACAGACGTTTGTAGAGATTCATATCATCCTCGCTAGTCGACGTGGCACTTGATGATATATTTCATATTCTATTCAAACTCACAACTGTTCCGTGGTCTACTTTTTCCTGTCACCACCTCCACTGCTGTTGCTTTATTTGACGAAACTGGTTGCTGGACAAACAGGATTATGTCTGACTTCTCTATGACATGACGCAGTGGACTGTCATCGACTCTGAAATCTTCCGGATATTGAAAGATGTATTTAGATTGTATTGTGTCTAGAGAGTGTCCTTTTAACGACAATGATGACGCATTTTCAACAGTAAAAAATGCTAAATTGAAATGTTTGTTGGAAATAAAGGTAATTTGATTGATTTTCTGCAACCTTCACATAGATGGTCTACTGTAATAAATTATCAACACTTCCTGTCTAAAGTCATGGTGACGCATTCTGGCAATATTTTAGAGGTTTCAAACAATAACTACATTACAGTTACAAAATGTTTTAATAAATTATTCTAATAAATTATTTTTTTACTATTCTGAATATGATTGATTACTGCCAACTGTAGTAGAAGGACGACGGGCTTAATCTGGGAATCATAAATTCCCGTCGGTGGGTACTGACTTTTAAAAACGTTTGAGAAAAGAAGCTGGGTAATTTATTTTAATTTTACATAATTATATAAGTATATGGTTAATTATTAATATAAAATAATAAATATGTTGAAATTCCTTAGTGTTAAATTTAATCTGTGCCATAATTTAACCTTACTTTATTTAACGTGTTGTGCTGTTTTTACAGTGTATGTCTTAATTTTCAAATACTGGAATGAAATAGCTGCGTTACGTGCGGTAGAATGATTTCAAACATTACTCCCACTTCTGCTTGTCTGTCGTATGTTCTAGTTAGCCCTAGGCCGACATTGTTGTCTTCCTAAACAAATTAAAGTTTCTGAAACTGCAACACAAGAATCCAGTTTTCTGTTGATTGACATGTTGTCACAAAACGTGATGTTCACTGATTTCTTCCCTCTGTTTATGGATGAAAAGGAAGAAAACTTTACGAGAGAGGTCTCCATATCGACCACTTGTTAACCAATCTGTGCGACTTGTATGCAATCTAACCCTAAGAGCGATTGTACGTTGTGCCAGTCATACACCTACAAGTAGGCAAACACATCCGATTTCTGCGACGTTTTTATTTACTAGGTAGCTTCCCTAGGTCCTACATCAGTCGCCTCTTACGACATGCCTTGTAGGTTGCAGTGGTACTATTCTTTGTTTCCCATGTGGGCCCCGGCACCACACGAACGGACATCCAGATGAAGATTTAGACAAAGATAGATTTGCTAATCGCTACCGTTTTGTCGACGCTAAAGTCAGCACAGCAACCCCGTGACTGAAATGTTTGCCGATCCTAAACAGCGTAAAAATATCCGCCTGCCCAGCGTGTTCGTAGCGCGTTGGACGACGGGTGACAAGCCCTCTGTGAGTGCGGGTTCAATTCCCCGGGCTGGCAGAAAAGCCACAGGTTCTCCAGATTTACAGTGTTCGTGGCAGCGAACCGAAGGGTTACGAAGGGCCGAAAGCTCAAGTGCTTCTGGATCGGGAAAAAAAGAAAAAAATCAAAAAAACGTAAAATATGATGATGGTTAAAGTAAACTTTATGCTGACTTTTTTTAGCAATGTACTACAGTATAACTCAATAGATGTGGTACTGTAGAGACTAGTTTTATGTTCCCAAATCTTTATCAATAAGATATATGAGAAAATCTGGGAAATAATAGATTATATCCCCCACAAGGTATTGGTGGGAGGAGGGGAGGGCATGGAAAGCTTAATCATAACAACCAAAGTATACAAAAATTATTTTGTTACAAAAATTGCAATGAAAAACTTGACATGTTGTTACGTACAATTCCAGAGCGTTGTTTCATGAGAAATTATGCATGTGAATACTGGGATAAATGTTAGTGGTACGTCGCAGCTCCTTATTAGGAACGGGCATGGATATGTATGTATGTATGTATGTATGTATGTATGTATATATATACATGACCTTTATCGTCTTTACAGACAGTCAATTGGCAAGTGTTTTACTATGACAACTTCTGAGTTGTCGCTTTTCTCTCTTGTCGTTCAGCTCATACATAAGTCTCTTCTCAAAAGACTGCGCCCTTTCGTAATTTGGCTTTCCACACAACTCTATCATCAGCTAGTTTTTCCCATGTGCTGGGACCTATAGAAAAGTTTTTCATTGAAGCTTTGCAGACATCTTTATATCTGAGCAGTGGTCTGCCCTGGTGCCTCTTCCTCCGAAAGTTCACAGAACAACATTTGCTTTGGTATGCGACAAGTTTCCATTCTTCTCACATGTCCCAACCATCGTAGTTGTCTACTGCTGACTATACATATATATATATATATATATATAGAGAGAGAGAGAGAGAGAAGAAATAGGAGGAGCGAGTGAGAAGAGGTGGAGAGAGAGGGGGAGTGAGAGAGAGGGAGTGAGAGAAAGGAGGAGGAAGGGAGAAAGAAGGAGAGAAAAAGGAGAGAGAAAATGAGAGAAAGCCGAGACTTACTTGACTGAATATCCTTTCCATTTGACGAGATACTCCACTTTTCCCTGCAATAAAATCAAATAATATATTATGTTACAGAACACTGAGTCAAGATAAATACTGCTGATCAATATATGTCTGTTTGTGTATATGTGTGTGCGTACGCTCCTCCTCAGTCTCCACTCTAGGTAGAATCGACAAATATGCATGCCTTCAGAACGACCAATTATGTGCTCAGTATCTTACAGTTTTAACTACCAGCGGCACAGCACTTAAGAAGTGTATCATGCGGTGATTACGAAACTCCACTCCACTTTTTCAACTCAGAAAGTTCATGTACCTATCTTCAGTTGGACAAATTGACTGTTTTGGGATTGGAACACTGTCCCAGTGAATAAATTAAGTCGAATTACCTACACCGAATCCCCATTTATCGCTCTCCCTCTTGAGTATGTTTGCATGCGTTCGATCCTGTGTTTGTTCTTATGTGTATGTTTATGTGGAGGAGGGGAGGGGGTCTCTATGTCGAAGTGGTTCAGACATTTGTCTGTCGTTCTCCTCTTCTTCTTCTTTACATTCGTTCTTCACGACCAATTTTAATAAATCTTTGTGATATGTTTGATCTTTGCCAAGAACGTGTATACGTTGCACATTGGTTTGGTAGGCCCTTAAACGCATAGACTTCTACGCGTTTAGAACACGTGCATCCGATTTTATTCAAGCTTCCTTAGTCGCCTTTTACGACATGCGTGGCAGGTAACAGTGGTTCTATTCTTTAAAATTGTGCCGCCCTGCACCCTGGAATGGCCGTAACCTGGGCCCGGTAACCACTCGGCGCGGTAACCACTCGGCGGTGCCTGTCGTTCTAAGGTTGCTGGTTCGAATTCGGATAGAGATACATTTGCTATTTTTTAGAGAGCCATAGGTTTGTTGCTGTAGCTACGGAGTTCATGCTTCGTGCAACACTCTTGAAAGAAGGCGCGCCATTTCTGCCGACAGGGACGGTGTCATATGGAGAAACCCGATACAAGAAAGTCAATCTTTCTCCTTTAGACCCTTCATATATAAATAAATGTGTGTGTGTGTTTTCGCATAAATTTTAAAATAAACTCGCAAATTGAGTACAGCAAGAAAAACAAAAGCAATAAAATATAGTGAAACAACAATGAATTTAGTGGGAAAATAATAAGTGAGAGAAGATACAATTACTGAATTAATCAAATATAGCGAAAAGCAGACAAAGACAAAAAGAAATCAAAACAAAATTGCAGATTTCTCAAAGGGAATTGGGAAAAAGGAAATATAAAGCGAGAAAGTGAAAGCTGATGATGTGAAGAGACAGAAGAAAAGATAAATGGCTAGACAAGACCAAGCGGTGTCGAAATTGAAATTGCTGGTTTTCAAACTGTGTCTCTTGACTCTAAAGTGCCATCGATTGGTTTGTTCAGATTTGAAAAGCGTGCCACGATAATAAACCGCGCTTTTATGTCCCTTAGCGGAAGTGTGACTGGCTAATTATATCTGAATATTCAGCCATAGCAACTGGAAGAATGTCTAAAGGTGGATGTGATTTGGCATGCATACAAGATGGCAATCAAAACTAACTACAGGTCAAAATGAACGTAGCGAATGAGAAGCAAATTGTTGTTACAAAATTTGATTAAATTAATGAGAAAGCCACAAATACCAACATAAGACGACTACTATAATATGAACAGATTGGAACAAGTTGTCATTCTACGCCTTAGAACAGGAAACAATCGGCTCCGCAGCCACATGTATACAAAATTCAAGATTGGCAATTCAGCCACGTGTACATGTGGACAGGCACACCAGACTGCAGAGCACATACTTCAAGACTACCCCGAATATGATACACTGAGGCAAACTCACTGGCCTAACGAAACAACACTCGACAGAAAACTATACATACCTCTGTGTGAGCTACAAAGACAGCAATGTCTCTTATATAGAGACAACGTTGAATATATAGACAATATTTCAAGCAAACGAAAGAAAGGAAGAAGGTGACACAAATGTTAATAAAGATGAACAATGATAATAAAGTAAATAAGAACAAATTTAAAATATTTATTTTTAGAAGTTCTTATTTACTTTATTATCATTGTTCATCTTTATTAAAATTTGTGTCACCTTCCTTCCTTTCTTTCATTAATTATACATGAGAGTGCGGAAAATATTTTGAGATTTAAGGGATGAAGCAAAAAATGTTGAAAACCACTGAGATATGAAACATTTAATGACTGTGAAATGGACACGATAATGACAAAAATCTCAGGAGATAACAAGAACAAGTTGACAATAATCAAGGACAGGGAGGGATAAAGTAATCGATAGACACAGATTTAGAGATAATAGTCGTGAGGAATAAAACGATACAGAACAAATTAGTTGTCCTGATGAGAAAGAGAGAGCGAGAGAGTTAAGAGAAATATTGAACAATAGAGAGCCAAATGGGATATAGTATCAGAAAACTGAACAATAAGAAGCCATCCTGTGTGATATAGTGACCGGATTATTATATGTCAATAGGTGAATATGTGATATATATATATATATATATATATATATATATATATATATATATATATATATATATATGCTTGGGTGGGGTACATTAGATTACAACATGTAAAAAAAAAGGTATAGACTCTGGTTTATTATCCAAGTTTTAATTGCTACTTCTACATACGTGCTATTTTCTAGAATTATTGTGTACGCTTTTGGTGTTCCATTACGAAACCTTCAGGAGGTATATGTAGCGCAGTAGTTAAGCATTTGTTTTGCATTCCGACGTCGTGGTTCGAATCCGGACCACGCCGTTCTGTTCACGGGTGCATTTTTACAGATCCTTAGGATTATTGCCGGAGCTATGGAGTTCGTGTTTTGTGCAATACTCTCTGCTTAAGGCATGCCATTTGAGGGATCGAGCCATATAGGGTAAAACCTGGTGCAATGAAGCAATCCATCAGTTTTAGACTCTTTAGAAGATCTTCAGATCGATTCTATGATTTTATTCCTTTTAACCCATTCGCTCCTCTGAACCGATAAACTGGATCGGGATTTAATTCAATCACAATTTTCCAATTCGGTAATGAATGTGTTAATGTGGAAATTAACGGAAATATTGGTTTTATACCAGTTTAATCAGTTACAAAATTATTCAGTTGCCACTGCAGATTGAATGAATGTGCCTAATCTCATTAGTAACCAATGATCAATGAATATCAATCAAAAAGAGAACTGAACCAAAAGTGGAAGTTGAAAATAATGGCAGAGAATCAAACATTTATGTTAGACAGACCGAATTCTGAAAACCTAATTATGACTGTCGATATACTTTTCTATTTGTATTTTAGCGTCTGTAGCTTAAGCGGTAGTGGGCTTGATCACAAACCAAGCGTACCTGATTCAAACACTGCGGCGGGCAAGTTTGGTAGCAAATTAGTTCCTTGGATTTTTACGAACTCTAAAAATAGACCTCACTCTTCAGAAAACAATGGCAAGCTACTGAACGTGTAAGTGGTGCCTAGAAAATCGACGATTCGTTTACTATTGTTGACCGCTAAGTCCTATAAAGGATATGCCACGATTTTCATTTCATGTAGGACATACCTTGAGAAGAAATGATAAAAAATACCAAAGCAGGCACTGAAGTGGGATGCAAACTCATCAAAATAAGATAACTCATCAAGATAACATAACTCTCTGTTGCTAAGTGGTTAAGCCCTTTGCCTTATGAGTCGAAGATCGTGGGTTCGAGTCCAGACCGCGCCATTCTGTTCACGAGTGCAGTTTTTTCCAGAGACCCTAGGATTGTTTCTGGAGCTACGGAGTTCGTGCAATACTCTCGGCAGGTGGCGTGCCATTTCTACGGAGAGGACCGAGCCGTATGGGTAAAACCAGTGCAATGAAGTCAATCCTTCGGCTTTTAAACCCCCTTTAAACTCACACAAGAGAAAATAAAGATAACTCATCAAGATCAAATAACGCTCAAATAACTCAAACAAGAGAAGATAACTCGTCAAGAGACGATAAAGCAACAAGAGAAGATAAATCATCAAGATATGATAACTCAACAAGATAGTATCACTAAAAAGGAAACACAACTCATCAAGGGAAGACAACTAATCAAGATAGGATAACTCATACAAGAAAAATAAAACTCAACAAGAAAAGATAATGCGTTAAGAGATAGAAGAGAGACACATGCCGACAAGGAAACTACTGGAAACTAATCACAAAACTATAAGTACCATTAAACCACAGAACAAACATTGTCTAGACATGTCCAACAATAGTAGAATGAGCAAGTAGTCTGGGTCACTCGACTTAATACGGTCTATTTGAACAGTCAGGAGCTTGAGTCTGAAAGGAACATGACTAACTCATGAATTGTGCTATTTTCATCTGAGCTTTTGTTTTTTAAACTTATTCCACACTAGTAGCGTAGACTTGTGCTCCAATCATACCACCATTTATTATAGTGGCTTTTCAAATAGAGTACTTTGTTTCTCTTGTATGACACTTTGTCAGTTTGTATAATACAAAAAAATATTTTAAACAATGTCGTTACTGTCTGTAGTACCGCTATTTAGGGCGGTGTAGGACAGTTGGGACGAGAACATGAGGAATGTAATGGACGCATGGCTAGTGCAGTCGCCGCGAAGCTGTTCAGGTAAGAATTTTTTATTTATGCCTACAACAGAAACAATCATTGGCCTTACCGCGAATTGATCACAGGTCTCCCGCATGGGAGCTACGCTCTAATCCTTCGGCCAGACGCTCCACCCTGTAAGTTTTTATGATAGTTATAAATAGTGAACGTGTGTAGCTTTAGCGGTAGTGAGTTCAATCACAACCCAAGTGTACCTGGTTCAAACCCCGCGACAGGCAGTTTGGAAGCAAATTTGTTCCCGTGGAATTTTATGAACGGTAAATTGCAGACCTCACCGTTTAGAAAGCAGTGGCAAACTACTGAACGTATAAGTGGTGCCTAGAAATCGACGACTCGTTTACTGTGGTTAATGGCGACGTTCTGAAAAGGATATGCTACGATTTCATAAATAGTGACATCATGTATAGAAACAGTGACGGCTCGTGATCATTTTTGTTGGTGGGGCCAGACAGAGATTGTCGGAAAAACCTTGGTTTCGGTTAGCTTATATCTTAATGTATAAAATAATAAATACACGTTCACCTTATTTTTGATAGGGTCCGGCCCCACTGGCCCCATAATGACGAGCCGCCACTAGATAAATAGTATATATATATCTCTTTATATAATACATTTGAATGCAAATGCTACATATGGGTACTCAGAATATCATAGATAGAGAGAAGAACAAATGCTTCTGTTCTGCAACAGCTGATATTAAAATGTTGCTATTAAAGAGCATAACATCAAGAAATTAAACATTTCGCACACTCAAACGACATGAGTGCATAGAGAAGATCATTTTAAAGGGAATTGTTCCTGGAAGAAGAATGAGAGGGAAGACATGGAAGAAGAATGAGAGGGAAGCCATATAAGACGATGTGGCTAGATGTCATTGACGATCTGAGAATGATTACTGCTGACGCCGGTCAACTTGCACAGAATAGAGAGTTTTCAGAACAGCTGTCATGGGAGCCAGGTTCTGGAAGAGACAAGCTGCTTGATGATGATGATATATCCTTTTCGTTTCTCGTTTGATACATAAACCTTCCCCACGAGATTTTCATTGATGTCGTTCTCTGCCGCTTCTCTACCAACTGTTTCCCATATCCGGCCACAACCTTTCACCGGTTTTATCCATGTTCTCTCTGGATATTTATTTCGTATTATTCCATCCGCTGTCCATCGGAGATCTGTTCTAGCGAATGTCCCCACTGGAATACGACATACATGACCAATCCACATCTACCTTCGTGATCACTTGAACAGAATGAGACAAGAACACACTCCACAGTGCCAGCGGTGTGCACTTCATCATGAAACCGTTCACTAACACCTCTTCACAGTACAGCGGTGTGCACATCATCATGAAACCGTTTACTAACACCTCTTCATAGTACAGCGGTGTGCACATCATCATGAAACCGTTTACTAACACCTCTTCATAAAGCAATCACTAGTTGATGTCAGGAAGACCTCTTCCTCCAAGACCAGATAAATGGAGCACATTATACGGAACACAAGAACAACTTACAAACACATGCAGATACAACTAGATAGCATTAGGTCGAAGTGTAAGAGCTTAAGTGCCGCTGGATCACTGATAAGGCTTAAATGCCGCTGGATCACTGAAGAAGAAAAAGTAGTTCGTTTTTAAAGCTCATCATTTGCTATTATATTTGACCAGAATATTCGCAGGATTCTTTCTAAACATTTATTTTGAAAAGAAAGATTTGGAACTAGATAATTATTGAAGGAAATCAAGAAAAGACAAGATGAATATATTGAAAACATTAAGTTTCTGAAGACAACAAAATAATGAGTGATTTAATGCCGATTAACAAGAGAAAGGCAATGTTACAAGTGAGAGAATATTATCAAGAAGAAAAGATTGATTGATTGATTTGATAGGACAATCGTCATTACACTTCGGTGAGTAACCGTGTGTGCTCCGATCTCTTTCTTACACAGGAATATTTCAGCTACAGTGCACGAACTCCGTAGCACCAGCGAGGGTCCCGATGTAATTTTGAAGATGGTAAAGATATTTTTGCAGTAATTTTATTTTTAATCTTTTCTAATGAATTTTGCCGGGCAGTGGCTTTCCAGCCTGCTCTTCTCGATTTTGAACTGCCAAGGGTTCTTTTATGTGCTCAAATTGAAGACGGGACCTACGTTTTATCATCCGTCTCCGATAGGACTAGGAACTCGATCTCACCTACACCGAGATCAGAGATCTCTGGAAAAATAACCAGATGGCTCCACGAGGGAGCGAACCTGAAACCTTTAGCACAAGAGACGGGCACCTAAACTCTACGCCACAGAGATCCAAGCAAAGAAATATTAGCTGTGAGAGTATACCAGCAGACTCGCTGTATAGAAAGAATTATTTGGCTCTGGAGACGGCACACTCTTCCAAACTAAATTATGCGTTTTCAGGCGGTAAAAATGTTGTACCCTCTAACTGGGTTCTACTTGTTATGGAAATTGTGGCTATAAAAAGACCAGATTCGTCTGCATGCATTATCTTGTCTCTGGAACATTCTGGACATTACGACGATCGCTAGCAGTGAGTTCCCCTGAATTATGTGTCCATATGTATGTAAGAGACAGTGCCATGCCGTGATACAGAGAGGCGGCCCGCATCAGGCGGAACCGTAAGGGGAGGGGGACGCGGCATAAGCAGTGAAATCACAATTTCAGGTTATTTTAAAAAACAAACCTTTTAGGGGCACCATTTCGATGACGTGCATCATACTGAGAAAATATACCGCTCGGCCTTGGTAAGAGACATATAGTTGCATATATTGATATATATGGTAATGTAATGTTAATTGTGTTTGTGTGTGAGAAGTGAAAATATACGTTCAGAAGAGTGGTTGCATCATCATCATTTGCCATGTCGATTGGCGCAGGCGATCACAGATCTCCTCAACACACAACTGTTCTGAAAACTATCAGTTTGGGTTTTGACATGTTTCTGTCCTATCAAGTAAGAATCTTCAAAATCGTATCTCTCTCTCTCTCTCTCTCTCTCTCTCTCTCTCTCCGTCTCCTGAGAAGTGTACCGGATGTCATCAAGTGTTCTAAATCTCATTGTCTCGAGACAACGCCCAACAACCTTATGTCGATAATGAGCGTTGACTATTTTAGCGGTGCGGGAGATTCTCACTATTATTCTGCAAAAACGACTTTTTTGCAGTTTCTATACTGTCTGTTTATGTATTGTCCATTACTTGGATCCATACGCCAGTACTGAAACCACGTGACAATGAACAAAAGTAATTTCATCAGACAACAACATGTTTCGTATAACGAACTTCATTTTCTGAAATGTACTTTTTGATTTGTCTATTTTATTCTTTATTTCTGATTAGTTTGTTTGTTCCTTTCATGCCAATGGCGGCACATATGACAGAAGTTTTAGATCTCCATGTAATGCGGTTCGTTGCTAGCAGTTGAAGATCTGGTATAGTTTTACATATAGTTTACTTTCTTGTTGGATTGTTCTTCGAAGAGTGAGCTTAGGTCTTCCACGTTTTCTTTTCCCAACTGGTGACCACATAAGGACTTGATAATGAGTCTATCATCCGATATTATCAGAGTTTCAAGGTATTACAATTGATGGACGTCTTAGAAAAGTCCAATGTATTTTGATGTTAAATAGTTATTTGAACTTCCATTCTCTTGCTATTCATACTTCTACTTGTGTTCTTACATTTTATTTCTACCATATAAACTAATTTGTGTAGCTATATTTTGTTTGTTCTCATAAAAAATGCGGAAATTCAATTGCAGTGCTTTCCATCTCACTATGGCATTGTACGCAATGATAGTGTCAATTTCTTAGCTAAGGGAGGCTGTGAAGAGGTCAAAACCCCCATATAGGGAAAATATCCAATAGACTGGAAGATAAACACTGGTCCCAGACACTGGAACGAGTTCGAGAATTAGGTGTTAAGTTTGGACATGCCAGACAGTGTCGTCTTCGTGGTAGAGAGAAGATATAGTAATCAACTTCTCATGGGTACTGTGAGCAAATGGACTTTGGGATGGCTGCTGCAACGGAGGACAGAGCACGAATGGGAATGCCCAATGTGCCATGACGTCGATCGCATAACATAACATAACATAAACACTGGATTAATTATGAAAAAGACTTCCTCAAAGACCTAAGCAGAACAGACCAGCTCATTATATTTCGTCTACGTACCGGATACTACAGACTCAAGAAACACTAATATAGACCCAGGAATAAGTCAAACAGATATATGCCAGTGTATGCATGTGGAACAGACACTGGAGCATATCCTACAAGACTGTCCTCTCCTGTGTAAGCTGATAAACAACATGTGGCCATACACAATCGACCTAAAATGTTACGCTTTGGGAAAGGAAACCTGAAAGACTTGAAGCTGACTACTCATAGTCTATATAGCACTGTAACACTATCTCAGTTTACATGATTATCTTTTATTACACAACATGTTTTTCATTTCCCAGAAAACTGGCTTAGATTGGTTGATTCTACTCTTGATTTCTGTTTGACATTCACCAGCGAATGTAATTGTTATATAATTGTTGGGAGAAAAGTCACAGGTTCTCCAGATTTACGGTGTTAGTGGCACCAAACCGAAGGGTTACGATATCCATGGCACTGAGCCGAAGAACTGAAAGCTCAAGTGCTTCTGGATCGGTGAAAAAAGTAGCCAAAAGTAGGTATATTGTTCTATATCTACTGACAAAAGTAGGTATATTGTTCTATATGTACTGACAAAAGTAGGTATATTGTTCTATATGTACTGACAAAAGTATATTGTTTTATATGTACTGACAAGCCCGTCTGTCCAGCGTGTTCGTACCGCGTTGGACTACGGGTGACAATCCCTCTGTGTGTGCGGGTTCAATTCCGCGGGATGGCAGAAAAAGCCACAGATTCCCCAGATTTAAGGTGTTCGTGGCACCGAACCGAAGGGTTACGATGTCCATGGCACCGAGCCAAAGAGCTGAAAAGCTCAAGTGCTTCTGGATCGGAAAAAAATGTACTGACAAAAGTATATTGTTCTATATGTATGACAAAGTATATTGTTCTATATGTACTGACAAGTTGGATGAGGTCACTAAAAATTGACGTTGAATCAATACAGCGTCTTAAGGAGTTTGGAATTACACGTTGTACAAGTAGAGATGGATGCCTGAGAGGCAGAGAAAGAAGTGTGCTACAGGAACCATCAGTATGCATACTATTTGACATATGTTGGGGGAGACTGAGCACCTATGGATCTGCCCGAAATGTTGTGACGTCAGTTCAATAGCCAGTACTTACAAAACAAAGTATATTGTTCTGTATATATCGACAGTGGGACGGATTAGCATAATTTGTTCGCCTATCGACTGGGAAACAAGAGGGTTATGGGTTCAATCCCACACTCGACTTTCCACACATGAGGAAAGGAATTCGCCCTCCTACCTCATGCGCACTGTCGCCTAGAAATGTGAAATGATTTCATACCCTTATGGTCTGAAAACCGCTACAGAAATGTGATTTATTTATTATATGAATTGACAAAAGTAAATATACTGCTCTGTATTTGCTCAGACAAGTATACAATTGCTGTATCTTTCTCTCGCGATCACCGCCCAGACTGATGACCAGATTTCCCCATAAATTCTATTCATGTGGAAATCTGATTCATGCAGCCTTAGCATTGGTGTGTTTTACGTCACATCTTCAGCACCATTTGGAGCTCTAGTGCTTATCCTTCGGCGATGTGTCCGGTTTCAGCCAGCATTTACTCGGTTCGCTCTCCGTTCTGTAGCCATCTAGTGTTTTTTTAAGGTGTGGGTAGCTAGCCCACACCAAACCTCCTTAGTCGCCTCTTACGACACACGTGGCAGGTAACAGTGGTTCTCTTCTTTACACCCCAATTTGGGCCCTGGTAACCACTCGGCGTAATTACTGTATATGCACTCACACAACTATACAATTGCTGTATATATTAAAAAAAAATAAAGTATACTGTTATGTATGTTCTCACACACGCAACTACAGCTGATATATGTAACTACACAATTGATGTATATATACTCACACAACTATACAATTGCTGTATATATTTAAAAAAGAAACTATGCTATTCTGTATGTACTCACTCACACACGCAACTACAACTAATATATGTAACTACAATTGATGTATGCACTTAGAAAAGAAAGTATACAATACTGTATATAACTTACACGTCTATGTCGCTTTTTCTGAATATAATCCGCTTGGAAAACATGTTCTCCAAAAGCCGGTAACTCCATTTTCATTGAATCCATAGCACACGAGAACCAACTCGTTCTAACTAGCGACCTTCACGTTGATTCTACTCTGGTTTGTTGTGATGTTGAAATTGTCAACGACCAACCTTCAGGGAGTTTCAGTAGGGCAACCAATCAACGCTCGAGATACCGAATTCGTTCAAACTATTTCCACCAATCAGGTGTTAGATTCGACAGCTGTGCGCGCTGACCTAACCTTTGAACTCGTGACGTTACCGAACTGGTGCAGAAAGTGCTAGAAATAAAGATCCAGTAATGTTGGGGTTTTGTGAAAGGGAGGAAGGAAAGTGATATTTTTTTTTAAACCAGAGGGTTATGTATATAATTCAAGTTGAAGGACAAGAGGTGAATTGGTTCTTAAAACAGATGTCCACAATCAGGTTTTCCAGGTCCTGTCAGTTTCATTTTGTCAACATTGCAGTCACATTGGCGACCGCAAATCATAACACAGCTCAAATGAAAATCGTGGCAAATCCATTACAGGACTTAGCCATCAACTACAGTAAACGAGTCACTTATTTTCTAGGCACTACTTATACATTCAGTAGTTACCAATTGCTTTCTGAACGGTGAGGTCTATTTTCACCTTTCGTTAAAATTCCCAGGAAACGAATTTGCTTCAAACTGCCTGCCGCGGTGTTTGAACCAAGTACGCTTGGGTTGGATCGACACTTAAGCTACAGACACTTACAATGTCTTGTTTTAGTAAGAGAGAAATTCTGGAGGACTGTTGGGGTGGCAAAGTTCTGCTCAGGACACGCTGTTTGATGATAATGATGCTTTAGTAATATAACACAGCTTGATTTAGTAATGTTCTTTAAGAACAGAATATGGCCCCTATGTGTTGAAATGAACTGTGATTGATCTCAACTACGTACGTCGTTCGTCCTGCCGGTATTCTGGAATAGTACAGTCTTTGATGTAGTGTGTCGCCTAGTATAGCGGAATAGTACAGTCTTTGATGTAGTGTGTCTCCCTAGTACAGTCTTTGATGTAGTGTGTCGCCCTAGTATGAGGGAATAGTACAGTCTTTGATGTAGTGTGTCGCCTAGTATTCAGGGTCTATGTGTTGTAGAGGTTAGTAAAAAATTAAAATTCCTTCAAAAATATTTTCCAAAATTACATTGGGGACCCTCGCCGGTGCTACGGAGTTCGTGCACTACAATTGAGAACTTCATGTTTTAGAAAGAGATCGGAGCACACATGTTTACTCACCGAAGTGCAATGATAATGGTCATGCTATCAATCAATCAATCCCTAGTATTGGACTTTGAGATAGTGCTTCTCCCAAAGACAACTTGAGCATTGCAGAGAT
Organism: Arion vulgaris; assembly: GCA_020796225.1. Lineage (NCBI taxonomy): Eukaryota > Metazoa > Mollusca > Gastropoda > Stylommatophora > Arionidae > Arion > Arion vulgaris. The sequence continues at coordinate 73,128,577 of CM036757.1, forward strand.
GGTTTCTACTCTCACATGAGAAAGTAATATCAGAACTGATATTGACCAAAGTCTTCTCTTACATTTTTGTAGTGTGCGTTGAATACAGAATCGTCTGGCAAATGAAACAAAAAAGGGACTTAATCTCCACTGTGATGTGTCCTGTTGAAGACATCACCTATATCATTTTCATCATGTCTAAAGATTGTACGTGAGTCATGACATAGTTTTCTCAGCAATTGTAAGCTCTTTTGCTAGTGACATTGTACCCACCATCAACTATAAGGGAAAACAGCCCTAGTGACATTGTCCCCACCATCAACTATAAGGAAAAACAGCCCTAGTGACATTGTACCAACCATCAACTATAAGGGAAAACAGCCCTAGTGACAATGTCCCTACCATCAACTATAAGGAAAAACAGCCCTAGTGACATTGTCCCCACCATCAACTATAAGGAAAAACAGCCCTAGTGACATTGTCCCCACCATCAACTATAAGGAAAAACAGCCCTAGTGACATTGTCCCCACCATCAACTATAAGGAAAAACAGCCCTAGTGACAATGTTCCCACCATCAACTATAAGGGAAAACAGTCCTAGTGACAATGTCCCCACCATCAACTATAAGTAAAAACAGTCCTAGTGACAATGTCCCCACCATCAACTATAAGGGAAAACAGCTTTAGTGACAATGTCCCCACCATCAACTATAAACCAAATAGCACTAGTGACATTGTCCCTACCATAAATTATAAACCAAACAGCAATAGTGACATTGTCCTACCATCACTATCACCACTCTTTTTTTACTTCCATAGCCAATCAGTTAATCAATCTCTTTGCTTATTTGGTATGTCGTTCTTTTCAGGTTGTACATATATCGATATCATCTCTATATATTTCTGTATATTTCACTTTGTTGTAGAGATTGTACTACTCATAATGTTTGTCAAATGGCGTGTCATTTAACAAGAGTTCAAGAATATGAAATCGAAATTTAAAAAAAAAACAAATAACGGCAACAAGGAAACTTAGTTATCGGTGGGGGTTTTTTTAATTGTCTGGAAAACACGATAATTTAAACACTTAATTTAATTCTGTTTTTTTTTTTTTATATTTGACTTCGTTTTCTCGAATCCTATTTTTGTATAACAGAGTCAGGATAAGAAAAAATTGTGACGCCCGAGTGGTTACCAGAGTCTAAATTTGAGGTGTCAAGAATATAACCACTGTTACCTGCCACGCATGTCGTAAGAGGCAACTAAGGAGGTTTGGCTGAAATCGGATGCACATGTCCTAAACGTGTAGAAGTCTATGCGTTTAGGGGCCTACTAAACCAATGTGCAACGTATACACGTTCTTGGCAAAGATCAAACATATCACAAAGAGTGATTAAAATTCGTCGTAAAGAACGAACGCAAAGAAAAAGAAGAAGAAGAAGAAATTTAAGAAAAGGCGTGTGTGTACGCTTCATGAATAGTGGTTTTCACCGCCTCTGTTATTTCTGAGGTTCACCTTTCGCTTTACATTCACTGTATTGTCGTAGCATTGCTGTTTGATGCTCATTGTCTGATGGTAATCTGCTTATGTCACCGAACCATTTAATTTGTTCTTTCTTGATGATGTTCATTACTGATGTTGTACCCACTTTTTTCCTGACGTCTTCATTTCTAAACCGGTCGTTTCTTGATACTCCCATATTTCTGCGTAGACACGTTATCTCTGTCGTGACTAGTTTTCTTCTATCGTTTGATGTCAGCGTTCAAGTTTGACACTGATATGGGGTTGCTAGACTTCCCAGTTTTCCGGGACAGTCCCGGTTTTTAACTCACAAAATGGGATCTTTCGAAAAACTCTTTCGGGATGTCTATTTATCCCGGTTTTTGTCTCGTCAAGCAGTTAAATAAAACTAACAAATAAATCGTACTTTTTTTTCAATTTTCAGATGGGAGAAAAGTTTTTCATTTACAAATTTGAAATATCCACGTTCACACATAATGTCACACTAGCTTTATTTTCATCACATGTAACTTTGTATTTACTACGGAACTGTAGTTTTAATTTGAAAAGTCCACGTAGAAACAGTAGTTTTCATTTCATCACCAATGTACATGACACAATGTAGAAAGAATATTTTTTCTCTTAAACGTGCAGTGGACAGAAGAACGAATTGGCGAAAAGCAATACTTAAATATGTATTTAATTATGAAATGAGCTGCGCCGAGTTTTATGATAATGCCACTCAGAGGTAAGATCTTCTCTACATTGCTTTGAAGTTCCAACAAGTATCAGAAGTCGCCGATTCAGAAGGAAAACGGACATTCAAACATTATTACAAAACACAAAATTATTGGTTACTAAACTGACGTCATCGCACTCCGGGCAGAACCATAGGTGCTCATTCTCCCACAACAGATATCGAAGCGTATACCTACTGATGGTTTCCGTGGCTCGTTGATTAAACACACTCCTAACTCATCTACGCCGCTAAGGCATCCAGTTCGACTTGTACAACGTTTAACTCCAAACTGCCTAAATCGCTGAATATCGAAATAGGGGAAGACTGCAGTAAAACTTGGTAAATAGTGAAACACGTACAAACAAAGTACTATAGTTTTACAAAATACATAAACAGTGACGATAAACAGCAACGTTTATCTATTTTAGTGTTCTCATCCAACAGACAGTCGTGAAGAGAACGAAGAACATTCACCGTAACCATCTTCAACTCCCCAACAATCGATGCTGTTGATGCTAGCCTGTCCGCTCTCTCATTACCGTAAACACCCCTGTGTCCAAGACAGTTTATCCACGTAAGCCACTGCTGGTGAGATTAGAAACTTCTATAGACGACATCCACTCGGATGTTGTGAATCATCGACTCCGAGTCAGATACAACAACGGCCCCAGTAAATGAAGTCACAGAGAGCCAATGGAGGGCAGCAGTAACGACCTCAACCTCCATCCTTATATTAGAAGTAGTTGTCCTGTATGCCCCACTTTACTCTGCAACAACCCGGTAATACCATGCGCGTTAACCCAGAAACCCCAGCCTGACTTCTCACCACGATGAACCGACCCAGCGGTATATACAACATCATCAACCCTTGCAAAATAATTACGTTTCAGTATGTGTGATTTATTTTATTAATATCATATTTATTAGTACTAATGCAAGTAATAGCAGAGTTAATGTGTGTAACATGTTTGATTCTTCTTCTTCTTCTTCTTCTTCTAGGTAAGACTCTTAAACATAACAAGAATCGCAGATCTTCTTCTTCTTCTTTCTTCTTCTTCGCTGCCAATTTTATCATTCTTGTTGTCATATATAAATGACATTTGACAAGAACGTTTTTACGTTGTGGCAAATTATGCGCCTATTGTGGCTAGGCCAGCACATCCGATTTAGTGCCAACATTTTATTTACTAGTGTACCGGGCCCTAGGGTTTCTCTTTTACAATCATCTTTCACAGTATATGTGGGCTTTATGATCTACACCAAAGAGCTGTGCAGCCTTTCTGACTATGTTCCGGATTAGGAACATTTCTCAAGTCTTCTTATTTTTACTGATCTTAGTATTGTTATAATGTAAATTATTTGATACCAAATAATAACTTTCCCTGAAAACCGGTACAGGTGGCAAGTAATGTCCCGAAAAACGGACTTGCTGTCAAAAATGTCCCGGTTTCTGGATTGCAACATCTGACAACCCTACACTAATAGTAGAATATTGGGAGAAAGATTGTGTTGAACAATGCTATTTTAGTCTCCATGTGATAGACTAGAGTACCATGTGACCCATCTTGGGGATTCTGAAGACACCGTGACAGGCCTAGAATGCCGGCAGTGGTATAATCTTATTTATGCTCATGACAAAAATGTTAATAGTCTTGGGAAAAGGAAGTTAAAATTATCTCCGGTTGATGGGGACATGTCAGATGGTCTGATTAGAAATAGATTTTGTTCTGAATTAAATTGAATATCAGACGTGAACGATGTAAGTGCAAGTTGCGGTACGTCACGAGTTGAAATATGAACAGACAAAAAATATCGCCTGTTCATATGTATGGGGTAATCAGGTGGGTACGATCTAATTTTAGAAACACGTTCATTGGTCTCACATATGGGAAGTGTATTTACATTAACTGGGAAAAGACGATTTCAAGACGGCAACATTTATCGGTCTACGTTTCCTATGTTTACACTTCCAGACAAGGGTTATTTTTAGACATGGCGTCATATTTCGGTCACGCGCTGGAGCTACGTCTCAGAATGTCACCACCAATCGTCAGCACGCATCCCGTTACAAGATTCCAAAAATAGCCTAGCCTTGACCCTAACTTGAGGTCATAAAGAGCTTCAGAAAATATTTGTTTTTTTATGTTTTATGTTTATGTATAGAACAGGATGTGTGAGTTTAAATATCACAGTAAAAACATGTGAAGTAAAAACATGTGATTTAGAAGGCGTATCACACACATTATACTCACAGAAGATGGAAGACTAGACAGAGAGATTGAGGCTAGAGTGCAAAAAAGCAAATGATGTAACGTACCAGATTATTAAGGCACCCAATGACTAAACAACAGATGATCAACTGCATTTTCACGTCTACTTTGTTTTATCAGAATCCTACACGGATAATGAGTCACATAAAATAACTACATGTGAAATCGATGTCTACGAAAAGTTACCAATAACACCAGAAAAGACAGTCACCAAAATCAGCATAAGAAAGAAAGTTGTCACAGAACTTTGCGTGAAATACATTGATAAACAAAGAATGAAATTGGTTTGACCACTTAATAAGAATGCATCCAAGCTCCACAGTATACAGTCTTCTACAACAGAACATCCGGAAATAAGGCGAAAGTAAGACCACGAAAAAGACGGTATAACATAATGCTGTCAAAAAAATCCACGCCACTAGAGCAGCGCAAAACAAAAACAGAAAACCACAACACTGGACAACAACCCGGTATCAGTGTGCTTTATGGTCTATTGTTACTGAAAGAGACCTACTACTGATTGATCGGATCATCATCACTACACTTCAGTGAACAACCATGTGTGTTCCGATCTCTTGCCTGCACATGAAGATCACAGCGGTAGTTCACAAACTCCGTAGCATCAGCGAGGGTCCTGATGTAAATTTTGAAAATGGTGAATATTTTGCAGAAATTTTATTTTAATCAATTTTGTTCTGAAACCTTTTACTATAATTTATTATTGTATCTGAAGACTTAATCAAAAATAGTTAAATCAATTTTGTGTGTTAAATCTTTGCGCAGTTTTTATTTACATGGTTGGGGTTTGACACGCAAGACGACTTGTTATTCTGTCATTCTGTCACTCACTGGCTTAGCTACGTGGATGTCGCCAGGTTGTCTCAATGTTAGAACAATGAAAGTGGATAGTCCATTGACTAAAACCAAGTTCCCATCCCAAGAGAGTTTAATATCAATAATAGACAGTTCTGTCCGGCTTCTCTTACACTGGAAATTGAGCACTCCTGCAAGATGTTTACGCCTTATTCAGTTGTTCTAGTCAGAATCTCTTTCTTGGTGTGTCACGGCTTAGAAACATGTATTTGTTTACTATGTCAGAATCTCTTTCTTGGTGTGTCACGGCTTAGAAACATGTATTTGTTTACTATGTCAGAATCTCTTTCTTGGTGTGTCACGGCTTAGAAACGTGTATGTGTTTACTATGTCAGAATCTCTTTCTTGGTGTGTCACGGCTTAGAAACGTGTATGTGTTTACTATGTCAGAATCTCTTTCTTGGTGTGTCACGGCTTAGAAACATGTATTTGTTTACTATGTCAGAATCTATTTCTTGGTGTGTCACGGCTTAGAAACGTGTATTTGTTTACTATGGTAACCACGCGGAAGTTGTTTTGTTAGTGTCACTCGTAGTTCAAAGCGAAAGGACCCACAAGGTTTCCATCTTAACTTGCGTGTGAGCTTCATTCTGACGGAACCTAATAATTCAGTGTACACAAGACTGACTAATGCTACTACTACCACAACTACTACTACTACTATCACTTCTACTGCTACCAATACTTCTACTACTACTAATGCTACTGCTACTACTACTACTACTATTACTACCACTACTACTACTACTACAACTACTACTTCTACTACTACTACAACTACTACTACCATTCTACGCTACTAATCTACTACTACTACTACTACTATACTACTACTATACTACTACTACTGCCACTTACTGCTACCACAACTACTATTACTACCACTACTTCTACTAATACTACTACTACTACTACTACTACTACTACTACGCCACTTTTACTGCTACACAACTACTACTACTACAACTACTATTACTACCACTACTTCTACTAATACTACTACTACTACTACAACTACTACTACTACCACTTTTACTGCTACTAATACTACTACTACTACTAAAGTTACTACTAATAATACAAAAGCTACTACTACTATCTCTATTACTACTAATGATACTGCTACTACTAATGCTGTTGCCACTGCTATTATCACCACCAGTCGGGAGGAAGGCTGGGCGGAGGATGGAGGCCATCCACATGGACATATGGCTGAATTGTCAATCTTGAATTTTTGCATTCATATGATTGCAGACTCGATTATGTTCTGTTCTGATGCACAGAATGGCAACTATTTCTATCTAATCTGCTCATATTTTGCTAGTATTATTGATCCTGTTCATTGGCTCCGTTGCTTCTCTTGTGGTTCTTAAACTCCTAATTCTCTATTTAGGTAGTCATCATATGTTAGTATTGGTGACTAACCAGCTGGAGCAAATTTCACCGTAACTCTTTCTGACCTTTACCGGTTCCAAATTTATTCTTTCCCATCCTGATAGCTTCTTCCTCTTCGAACGTGCCATATCGACCATATGTTAATCACTCTGTGTGATTTGTATGTGATTCTCTAAGAACGATTGTACGTTATGTCAGTTATGCGCCTACAAGTAGGCCAGAACATCCGGTTTTCACGACGCTTGTTATTTACTAGGGTAGCTTCCCTAGGCCCCTACCGTACTCGCCTCTTACGACATGCCTTGTAGGTCGCAGTGTTGCTGTTCTTTGCTCCCATTATGATCCTCGTCAACACACTAGCAGCATTATGCTAGCCTGTAATAAAAGCGCATTTACTTATTGACAAATATGATATCACAATAAAAAGACAAGAAAAACAAGTACTATAACTTAATTCGTTTTATCTTTAAAGATGTCCATGATTTACTTCAGTGACCGGGTTTCTTTACGTTTCTTCATCTCGCTCAACAGAAATGGTGCTTCATGTACTGAGCTTGCGGCATAGAGCACGAACTCCGTAGTTCCGGCAACAATCTTAGAGATATAATGTAAAATATACTTGTGAGTCAAACAATGCAGTTCGAATTTGAACCCACGACCTTGGTAATACAAGCCAAACGGTTTGACTAACTTGATTATATGAGACATCTTCGAGTATGTCCAAAGTAATGATTTCTCATGATCAAGTAATGATTTCTCATGATCAAGTAATGATTTCTCATGACTAAATAATGATTTCTCATGACCTAGTAACGATTTCTCATGATCAAGTAATGATTTCTCATGATCAAGTAATGATTTCTCATGATCAAGTAATGATTTCTCATGACCAAGTAATGATTTCTCATGATCAAGTAATGATTTCTCATGATCAAGTAATGATTTCTCATGACCAAGTAATGATTTCTCATGATCAAGTAATGATTTCTCATGATCAAGTAATGATTTCTCATGATCAAGTAATGATTTCTCATGATCAAGTAATGATTTCTCATGACCAAGTAATGATTTCTCATGATCAAGTAATGATTTCTCATGATCAAGTAATGATTTCTCATGATCAAGGAATGACTTCTCATGATCAAGTAATTATTTCTCATGATCAAGTAATGATTTCTCATGATCAAGTAATGATTTCATCATTGACCAAGTAATGACTTCTCATGATCAAGTAATGATTTCTCATGATCAAGTAATGATTTCTCATGATCAAGTAATGATTTCTCATGACCAAGTAATGACTTCTCATGATCAAGTAATGATTTCTCTTGATCAAGTAACGATTTCTCATGATCAAGTAATGATTTCTCATGATCAAGCAATGATTTCTCATGATCAAGTAACGATTTCTCATGATCAAGTAATGATTATCATGACCTATAAATATTTCTCATGATCAAGTAATGACTTCTCATGAACAAGTAATGATTTCTCATGACCTAGTAACGACTTCTCATGAACAAGTAATGATTTCTCATGACCTAGTAACGATTTCTCATGAACAAGTAATGATTTCTCATGACTAAGTAATGATTTCTGATGTAGAAGTAATTTATTGATGATAGCTTGCGTAGTTAAGTTGTTATTATACATTGTTACAATGCTATATGAACGGGTGATCTTAGGTTCGAAATCTCCAATTAGGATGGCGTTTTTACCAATCGTCAGACATTGAGACAGACAGACAGGCATACAATCAGTAGGTAGATATGTAGGTAGATAGATAGGTAAATATGTAGTGCATGTAGATTTGTAAGTAGACAGGTATGTAGATAGGTAGGTAGGCAGCTAGGTAAGTAGGTAGGTACGTAGGTAGATATGTAGGTAAGTAGGTTGGTAGGTATGTAAGTTGACAGGTATACAGATATGTATGTAGATAGGTAGGTAGGTAGGTAGGTATGTAAGTAGATAGATAAGGTAGGTGGGTATGTATGTAGGTAGATAGTTAGGTGAGTATGTAGATAGGTAGGTAGGTAGGTATGTAGATGTGTAGGTAGGTGGATGGATGGATAGGTAGGTAGTGAGTATGTGTGTAGGTAGGTAGAAGTTGACAAGAATCCTATGTATTACCTTACAATTGTTATGTCAAAAAATGTAACTATTTCACATATAATATTGCGCATAGTGTATGTGCACTTCTAGGAATAGCTATATCCTTTCTCAGAAATGTGCTGAGTCATCAATAATAAATGTCGTTTCACATATCAATACTCCATTGTTGTGATATAGGAAGTCTGGTACAAGTTTCTGGGAAATTCCCCAGCAGATAAAATCCCATAAAACGTAAAGTGTAGCACAAGTCCGGGTGTTGGTGGCACACGTCCGGGTGTTGGTGGGTACGTGTGAAATACCCGGATGAAAAGCCGGAATATGAAATCACTAAATCAACATGTTCACTACTTGTATCAATTTTGTTTTCTAAGCAGATTTACTCATATAAATAAAAATAAATTTCCCGTAGCCATTTGTAAACTTAAGGATGTGAAGTCACTTCTCACCAGTGTTGTTCCGGGGCCCGCAAGAGAAGCAAAGAATAGTACCACTGCGGCCTACAAAGCATGTCGTAAGAGGCGATTGATGTAGGACCTAGGAAGCTACCCTAGTAAATAAAAAGCATCGCTGAAATCGAATGTGCTGACCTACTTGTAGGCACATAACTGATACAACGTACAATCGCTCTTAGGATCAGATCACATAGAAATCATACAGTGTGGTTAACAAGTCGTCGATATGGAGCGTTCAAAGAAGAAGTCACTTCATTTCACATTTTGCAAACCTAGTGTGCAGGAGGTAGGAGGATCAATTCCTTTCCCCACGTGTGGCACGTCGAGTGTGGGATTGAACTCACAACCCTCTTGTGTCCGAGTTGATAGACGAACGATTATGCATTACGCTAATCCGTCCCACAGTTTCAATCTTACTTTCCATAAATCCCATCTGACATCACTGGTTACAAACACTTTTCCTACTTTTGATAAGTTCCATTTCATGCATTTTTGCTAGCAATTCCCAAACTTTTGATAAATTTCATTTTGAGGTCATGAATTGCAAGATGTTTTTCATATTTTTATCAGTTTTTTCTGTGTTTTTTTCTTTCTGGTTTTCAAGTGCATCTCAAGTTTTGATTAATTTCATTTGACGTCAATGTTTGAAACGACTCTCTGTACTTTTTTTTTGAAGTTCTATTTGACGTCTTTGGTTGTGAACAGTACTGTTGCCCAAGTTCTGTTTGACGTCTTTGGTTGTGAACAGTACTGTTGCCCAAGTTCTGTTTGACGTCTTTGGTTGTGAACAGTATGTTGCCCAAGTTCTGTTTGACGTCTTTGGTTGTGAACAGTACTGTTGCCCAAGTTCTGTTTGACGTCTTTGGTTGTGAACAGTATGTTGCCCAAGTTCTGTTTGACGTCTTTGGTTGTGAGCAGTACTGTTGCCCACGTTCTATTTGACGTCTTTGGTTGTAAACACTACTGTTGCCCAAGTTCTGTTTGACGTCTTTGGTTGTGAACAGTATGTTGCCCAAGTTCTGTTTGACGTCTTTGGTTGTAAACACTACTGTTGCCCAAGTTCTGTTTGACGTCTTTGGTTGTGAACAGTACTGTTGCCCAAGTTCTGTTTGACGTCTTTGGTTGTGAACAGTACTGTTGCCCACGTTCTATTTGACGTCTTTGGTTGTAAACACTACTGTTGCCCAAGTTCTATTTGACGTCTTTGGTTGTAAGCAGTACTGTTGCCCATGTAATAACTACTGTTGCCCATGTAATAACTACTGATGCCCATGTAATAACTACTGATGCCCATGTAATAACTACTGGTGCCCATGTAATAACTACTGGTGCCCATGTACTAACTACTGATGTCCATGTACTGGTGCCCATGTAATAACTTATGATGCCCAAGTAATAACTTTTGATGCCCATGTGATGACTTCTGATGCCCACGTAATATATGATGATGCCCATATAATAGATCATATTATGTCCATATAATAACTTCTGATGGTCAATAAATTTCCTGATGACAGCTTTGGTAGTCCAGTAGTTAGTGTACCTGTTTACCAGAAGAGTGGTTCCATGTTCGATATCTCCAGTTAGAGTGGGAACTTTCCTACCACAAGCGGTTCTCGTAACCACTCAGTCTCAAATGAGAACGAAACACTCGGAAATCAAGAAAGTGTAAACATCTCCTAGTGTCAGCACTTAGTCAAAGTAAAAAAAAAACCCAAAAAATAACATCATAATTCTCACTAGACCCCATGGTATGAATAAGTGTTCTTTACTCTTATGTGTCATTAATTCTAATATAAGTAAAATAACTCATCAGTATGGTTGCAGTTACAGTGGATACAAAGCAAACAGGCCGACTATGCAAATGGTGGACCTGAGAAACAACAAAGGTGGTGAAACACACTATTCATGAATGAAAATGAAAATCGTGGCATATCCCAAAGGACGTAGCCATCAACCACAGTAAACAAGTCGTTGATTTTCTAGGCACCACTTATACGTTCAGTAGTTTGCCATTGCTTTCTGAACGGGTGGCGTCATCGTCCTTTGTTAAAATCAACGGAAACAATTTGCCACCAACTGTCCGCAGCGTGATTCGAACTCAGAACGTCAGGTTAATAGACCGAGTCACTAACCCCTAGGCCACAGACGCCACCATCTATTCATGAAACGCACACAAAAACCCGTTCTAGATGTATAAGTCTCTTCTTATCCTGACTGTGTGGGGTAAAACAGGAAGAGACAAAAACAAGAAAAGAAAGACAAGAGTAACATGTCTGTCCTTTTTCTTCGAACGATCCACTTGTTACTCCACGCTTTGTGATTTGTATGTGATCCGAACCTTAGAGCGATTGTACTTTGTGCCAGTTATGCGCCTACAAGTAGGCCGGCACATCCGAATTCTGCAACGCTTTTTATTTACTAGGTAGATTCCTAGGCCCCTACTTTAGATGCCTCTTACGTCATGCCTTGTAGGTCGCAGTGATAGTATTCTTTAATTCCCATGAGGGTCACGATAACACAGCGGCACACAAAAGACCGTTCTAGAAATCTCTTCTTATCCTGACTCTGTGAGGTAAAACAGGGTTAGAAAACAAAAGAAAACAGAAAGAAGAGGAAGAGTAACATGCATTTCCAAAATGATATTTCTCTTTCTTTCAACAACAGCAACAACAACAACAACAGCAACAACAACAACAGCAACAATAACAACAACAACAGCAACAACAATAACAACACAGATGTGTTCAAGCTATTTTTTTTGTTCATTCTGGAGTAATCTAGGTAAATAACATAACTGAATAGTTCAAGGTCAACTTATAGCATGCTATATCGTCGGGGCATGAAGTGCTAGAAATGTTATATCTCTAACATTAGTGAGATTTCTACATTATTATTTAGATAAGAATATAGTTGTATAAATGTCTGTTCTGTTGTCTGGACAGACATATGTAGACCTGTATTATTTTATCCCGGAAAATAGTTCTGCAGATGTCTCTGATGACTAGTTCGTTTAGTGCGCATAGATCGAAACTTATTCCCGGATGACCAGATCGTTTAGTGCGCATAGATCGAAACTTATTCCCGGGATGACCAGATCGTTTAGTGCGCATAGATCGAAACTTATTGCCCCGATGACCAGATCGTTTAGTGCGCATAGATCGAAGTATTCCATATTCCCGGATGACCAGATCTATTCGCGCATATAGGTCGAAAGTACTCCCCTTATTTCTCCAATGACCTTATCGTTAAGTTCACTTAGGTCGAAAGTACTCCCCTTATTCCCCCAATGACCTTATCGTTAAGTTCACTTAGGTCGAAAGTACTCCCCTTATTCCCCCAATGACCAGATCATTAAGTTCACTTAGGTCGAAAGAATTCCCCATATTCCCCCGATAACCAGATCGTTAAGTTCACTTAGGTCGAAAGAATTCCCCATATTCCCCCGATGACCAGATCTTGTAGTGTCATTAAGTCAGTAAATAGTGTTCTTTGCTTATTGATTTCTCATAATCCATGTGTACTCAGTATTTCAGTATAACCACCGTTGTTGACTAGTCCAAATTTCGTTTCCAGGTCTCCCCATTAAAATGTTGATATCCCTACAAATATTTTGTAATCTGTTATTATCATTCTTTGGTTTCTTTGCCCGTTATCGTTGGTTAACCCATCACATTGTATAATACTTTAACAAATGTTTTTCCTTGTTTTGAAACTTTGTTGTTATAATTCATGGTTCATTAGGGATCTCTATTGTTCTCTGTTGTTCTCTATTGTTCTCTGTTGTTCTCTATTGTTCTCTATTGTTCTCTATTGTTCTCTATTGTTCTCTATTGTTCTCTATTGTTCTCTATTGTTCTCTGTTGTTCTCTATTGTTCTCTATTGTTCTCTATTGTTCTCTATTGTTCTCTATTGTTCTCTATTGTTTTGAAGGTCATGGGCTCGAAGCTGGGCAGCGTCACATGTGACCTTTTTCATGAGTTTCATAGAAATCTGTGCTTTGATCAACACTCTCTGTAGAAGACGTGACATTTCTGCCGACGGTGACGGAACCATATAGGGTAACCAGGTATAATTAAGTCAATTATTCACATCTACACGTTCTAGATTCATGTGCTTCCAAACCAATCAAAGTTTGATGTGATATATTGGATCGCATAAGTGTCACTACATATGTGTGTGTGGTTGTCCTCTTCATGCCCTGCGAATAGTATGCTTTCTCCTCTCTCTCTCTCTCTCTCTCTTTGCCTTTTAACTGGATTGGGGCATAGGCCATCAACCAACTCCTGCCAAGTCTTTCTATCTCTAGCTTTCTCCTGCAGCTCCCTCCAGCTCTTCTTTACATTGTTGATCTCTGCCTCCAAATCTCGTCTCCATGTATTTCTTGGCCTCCCTTTCTTTCGCTGTCCCTGTGGGTTCAGGCAAGGTCCTTCTTGTTATATTCCTCTCAGGTTTCGCAAAGCGTGTCCTATCCAGCGCCATTTTTAACCTTTTTTAACCTGTTCGTTCACTGGAGTCTGTCTTGTTCTCTCCGTAAGTTCCTCACCTGTGACCCTATCATACCATCGTATTCCCTCTATTCTGCGCAGACACCAGTTGATTAATGTTTGCAATTTATGTGCTATTGTTTTAGTTGTTCTCCATGTTTCTGACCCATACAGTAGAACTGCTCTAACATTAGAGTTAAATATCCGAATTTTTGTTCTAGATTTGATTTCTTTAGACTTTCATATTTTTTTCCAGTGTAATGAAAGCACCTCTTGCCTTCTGTATTCTTATTTTGACATCTCTATCTGTTCCATATGCTTTCTCCTGTTATCAGCCTATTTTCTTATAAACGGGTATATCTTGCTTGAGTCAGTCCTAGTATATTTAATTTGTTTTATATTTGTTTAATAAGGGAAAAAATACATGAGCCATCAGTATGCATACCCTTCGACATCTGTTCAGGAGACTGAGCACCTATGGGCCTGTCCTGAGTGATGTGACTTCAGTTTAATAACCAATACTTAATTTTTCATTTCCACTGCAACCTGGTCTGTGCTGAGAGCCGCTGTAGCGTAGTTGTTAGTGAACTCGCTTCGCAAGGCTGGTGGTCTGGGTTCAGCTCCGCAATGTGCGTGGAATTTTCCCGACCGCGACGGCTCTCAGGTCGACCCAGCCTCAACTGGGTACCAGACATGCTCTGGGAAAGTAAAGGCGGCCGGCGTGATGCTGACCACATCACCCATCGTGTGCCGACGGTCAATGAAAATACAGGCCTAACACTGTATTGACCTATATACCACGAGGTATGAAAGGGTTCCTTTACTTTTTTACTGGTCTGTGCTAGCCGTCTCGTACATTGATCTGATTGACATAAATCAGCTCTGACTATCATCGTATCACCAATCAGATCTGATACCATGCTACAGTATAACTACAGATCTGATACCATACTACAGTATAACACCAGAAGTGATACCATGCTACAGTATAACACCAGATGTGATACTTTAAAGTGGTGTTCTTCTGTTTGTCAAATCTTATAATGACTGATCTGTACAAATGTGTTTCCTGTTGGATAATATACTTACACTTTGGCAGAGATTTGGGAGTGCCTGTTCTACACACTGTATGCACTTAACTGAGGCGCAGTGTACTCAAGTTCTCGGCGCAAACCACACAGATCACAAAGGGGGATTAACTTCGTTGATAAGATCCATAGCCCCCGGTAACATAAGACCGACTAGCTCAGACTGTTTGTCTAGTTTAAAGGGTTTTAAAGCCGAAGGATTGACTTCATTGCACTGGGTCCCTCTCCACAGAAATGGCACGCCACCTGCCGAGAGTATTGCACAAAGCACGAACTCCGTGGCTACAGCAACAATCCTAGGGGTCTCTGGAAAAAACTGCACTCGTAAACAGAAGGCCGCGTCCGGATTCGAGCCCACGACCTTCGACTCGCAAAGCAAAGGGCTTAACCACTCAGTCACAGAGACCACCGCGTGGTACTGATATTCTCTTTCCCACTTCACTGTGTATTATTTTATGTTGAATCTCTATTTTACTTTTCATAGTTTGTGCTGATATCATATTGTGATAGTTATGTCCCCTTCTTTGACGATCTATCAGTCACATTATTACCAGGTATATTGCAATGAGATAGGGTTCAATGTATTATAATTCTTTCAAACTGCTAGCATAGATTGTACTTATTAGTTTCTTCTTTTTATGTTAGTTCAGTTCTCTCTTTTTATATAGATGTAACTTAGTGATGATCGGTACAAATGACTTTAGAAACAAGAAATTCTAACCTTAATTATTACAAAGACTGACTAAATGGTAGGACACATACAAATGCGCGCTTATAAAACAAGAAGATTTCTGGAACCAAGAGGGAAAGCTGACGATGGAAGGCACTTGAAAAAATATGCGATAAACAAGAAGGAGCCCTTTTGGAACTAAAGAGATTGGAGACTAAAAGAGATTTGGAGCAAAGAGTTGGAGACTAAAAGAGATTTGGAGACTAATGAAAGAGATTTGGAGACTAAAAGAGATTTGGAGACTAAAGAGATTTGGAGACTAAAAGAGATTTGGAGACTAAAAGAGATTTGGAGACTAAAAGAGATTTGGAGACTAAAAGAGATTGGAGACTAGAAAAGAGATTTGGAGACTAAAAAGAGTTTGGAGACTAAAAATTGGAGACTAAAGGATTTGGAGACTAAAGTTTGGAGACTAAGAGATTTGGAGACTAAAAAGATTTGGGACTAAGATTTGAGACTAAAGATTTGGAGACTAAAGAGATTTGGAGACTAAAAGAGATTTGGAGACTAAAAGAGATTTGGAGACTAAAAGAGATTTGGAGACTAAAAGAGATTTGGAGACTAAAAGAGATTTGGAGACTAAAAGAGATTTGGAGACTAAAAAAGATTTGGAGACTAAAAGAGATTTGGAGACTAAAAAAGATTTGGAGACTAAAAGAGATTTGGAGACTAAAAGAGATTTGGAGACTAAAAGAGATTTGGAGACTAAAAGAGATTTGGAGACTAAAAGAGATTTGGAGACTAAAAGAGATTTGGAGACTAAAAGAGATTTGGAGACTAAAAGAGATTTGGAGACTAAAAGAGATTTGGAGACTAAAAGAGATTTGGAGACTAAAAGAGATTTGGAGACTAAAAGAGATTTGGAGACTAAAAGAGATTTGGAGACTAAAAGAGATTTGGAGACTAAAAGAGATTTGGAGACTAAAAGAGATTTGGAGACTAAAAGAGATTTGGAGACAAAGATTAAAATGCACGAAAGAGCTGGAAGAGGCTGTAGATTTTAAAGTTAGAGAGATTATGTCTATTTTCTTATGTTAATCTGCATTAGACAGAAAAAGTCTAGATTGAGACAAGAGTGTCCATGAGATGAAATGGGTAAAGATTGAGACAGTCTGAGAAGATTACGACAGTTTGCACGAGACAAACTAAACTGGTCCCAGCTTGAGACAGTATTTGCAAGACACTCTATGACAACATGACATATATATATATATCTTACAAATGATAAAAAAATCATATTATGATCTGTTTATCACCATTATCAATTTTATAATGATTTCCGGATGCCTCGCATTTAATCAAAATATACTACGGAGTAAAACCTCACATCAACCCTTACCCTCTTCCCTAATCCCCTCTCCTTCCCTACACCCCATCTTATCTCCACCCCCATACCCCCAACCACACTTCCATGAATTACTTTTAAATAGAATATCTTGACGCAAGAGTAGCATTAGTTTACTGTCTAAACTCAAAGTGTACAGAGTTATTGTTTCCCTAGTATTTGTACATGTGGTCCCGATGGAACAACCAGGATAATAGAGGTAAGAGGGCACCGAGGAACACCTGGAGACAGCAGCTGGAAACGGAATGGAACAGAATTGAGAAAGAGCGGAGAGATCTGGATGAGATGGTATTGGATAGAAATGCTTGAAAAACCTCGGTTGCAGACCTGCAGATTCCCTGAGGATGAAGGGTAAAGAAGGGGTACTGGTACAGCTGTGTGAAACATATGCTGTGTATCAGTGACACGCCAAGAAACTTAACCACATACACACAGTCTGACAATAAAAGATGATGAACATCAGATGACAAGATAGAAATCCCAGCAAGCAGTTCTCGACAAACCGGTTCTCTTTACAGCGGTTCTCAAAGCGGGTACACAAATCTGATGCAGAAACGATTAACATTATGTGTAAATAAAACAAAGAAATAAAACTTGATAAGTAATTTAAATAAAACGAACCAGAGCCAAATATAAAACCACATGTGATAAGTAATTTGTAAAATAAAACGACACAAATATAACACATGTATAAATAATTTGAAATAAAGCATGTTATCAAATAATTTATGAAACGGCTGAATAAATAATTTTAATATACAGGGTATTCAAGATAAAAGCAGCCCCATTGATAAATCAAAAGTTGCCAAGTACGCATTGCGTTTTGTGTATTTACTATTTAAACTGGTTTTGACTAGCTCGTCCTTCCGTCACATTCGTTCATTGTCCTTCCGCATCATAATTACACACCATCACAAAAAGACTGGCTCACTTAGCCTATACTACGTTACAATTAAACCTTCTCATTTTCATAATCATATGCCAGACTGGTTTATTTGACCGGGCTACTTTTTTTTGAACACCCTGCATTTGTTTAACAAGCGAACCACAAGAACCATCAGTATGCACACTCTTTGACATTTGTTAGGGGTGACTAGGCACCTATGGGTAATAATGTCATGAAGCACAAAATATAGTAATTTACGACATACCGAATATGCAAAGTGATTGATTAATCAATATCGAACTGACGTGTTGGGCCACTGTACGCTGCTGGATTTGTTTAGGCGGAGATCGGAACATCTATGGACGTGTCCGGAGTGCTATGATGATAGTTCTCATATAACTGATAACTGATAGAGTAATTTCAGAATCAAGTCAAAGAATAGATAAAACACACAAAAATACTATTGTCTATTCCCAGGTGGAAGATGTAGTTGGCTGTCCACTCTTGCTGTTAAGCGTAGGGATGGGAGCTTTAATTTGCGTTCTAGGGCTAGATGAGTCGCCCTTGTTGTGTTGTATCCGTGTTCTTGTGTGGTCTTGATATTATCTATCCATCTTTTCTTGGTCTTCCCTTAGCTCTAGTACCCGATCTATTTTTCGATCACAAAAGATACAAACATGTTATAAAATAAATTGTACCGTCACAATGAATCTATTTAAATATACAGTAAAGCCAATATCAAAGTGCTAATGTATTTTATATGATCTTCGTTTGTTCTGTGTTTTACAGTATGTCAGATCGATTAGTATCCTATCAGTCAACTTTTACTGTAAAACATCTTTTATACGACATAAAAGAATGATTGTGGATGAGGAGGAGCGACGGAATGGCATTTATAACAACACGTGAATAGCACGCGCAGGAAAATATCGCTTCAAGTAATGTATGTGGGTGACGTGTGGGTGGATTTAATGAGCAAATTAATGAAGTGACTAACTAGATCCGGCCATCATCAATGTGAAATAGAAAAGTGCTACTGGTAAAGGGATTGTCTTAAGTCTAGTATTACAAATGTCAAATTCCTTTGGGAGTGGTTTTTTTTAAAATACTAAGTGTTCAAATATATAAGCATCGGAACAACTCATACTACAAGGCACCTTGTTTTATTGTTTCTTCGTAATGTTTCTGTCAGCCTTTAGACCGTAGCACTGCGCGTGTGTTGCCGGGGTTAGCAGGGGGAGTAAATTAATAGTAACACTGCGACCTACAAGGCATGTCGTAAGAGGCGATAAGGTAGGGTCTAGGAAAGATACCCCAGTAAATTAAAAAAAGTCGCAGAAATAAATCGAATGTGCTGTCCTACTTGTAGACAGATAACTGACATAAAGTACAAACACTCTTAGGCTCAGATCACATACAAATCGTATAGAGTGGTTTAACAAGTGATCGATATGGAGCTTTCGAAGAAGAGATCGCAGCACCAATGGTTTCAATGTTTGCTGTTGGTTGTATTGCTGTTGGTTATGTTGGGGCTGTTATGTTGCTGTTGGTATGTTTGCTGTTGGTATGTTTGCTGTTGGTATGTTTGCTGTTGGTATGTTTGCTGTTGGTATGTTTGCTGTTGGTATGTTTGCTGTTGGTATGTTTGCTGTTGGTATGTTTGCTGTTGGTATGTTTGCTGTTGGTATGTTTGCTGTTGGTATGTTTGCTGTTGGTATGTTTGTGTTGGTATGTTTGCTGTTGGTATGTTTGCTGTTGGTATGTTTGCTGTTGGTATGTTTGTGTTGGTATGTTTGCTGTTGGTATGTTTGCTGTTGGTATGTTTGCTGTTGGTATGTTTGTTGGTTTGCTGGTATGTTTGCTGTTGGTATGTTTGCTGTATGTGTTGTTGGATTTGGTATGTTTGTTTGGAGGCTGTTGCACCGTGCCTGCTGACATGTTAAACAGACCATTCAAATATCGGCATCCGATTGCCTAAATACAAGTTTGAGTAGGCATAACTGAAGTTACTACCAATGGTATGTTTGCTGTTGGTATGTTTGCTGTTGGTATGTTTGCTGTTGGTATGTTTGCTGTTGGTATGTTTGCTGTTGGTATGTTTGCTGTTGGTATGTTTGCTGTTGGTATGTTTGATGTTGGTATGTTTGCTGTTGGTATGTTTGCTGTTGGTATGTTTGCTGTTGGTATGTTTGATGTTGGTATGTTTGCTGTTGGTATGTTTGCTGTTGGTATGTTTGTGTTCGTTGTGGATATGTGTGATCTGTATGGTTTGCACTAAGAACGTGAATAGACTGCACCTGCCTCTACGACATATTAAACAGACACATTCAAATATCGGACATCCGAATTGTTACCTGAAATACAAGTTTAGAGAAAGGCATAACAAAAGAAGAATTACTACCAAATGGTATATAACATATTACCAACAGGACCAATAATTTGAACAGATAGGAAACTGTAAGATTTTCAATCATTTAATTAAGTTCCATGCCTGCCGGCGTAGACCAGCGTTTCCCAAAGTGGGCGGTACCGCCCCCAGTGGGCGCTGGAGCGTTCTAGAGGGGGATAGTGGGTTCAGAAGAATATAAGGGCGTGTTCAGGCGATTAGGGGTTGGTGGTTCCTTAAAGAAGAAATTAATCATAAATATTTTAAATGAATTATTTTCGTGATTTTGCGATTGAATAATCATTTAAAATTTGAATTCTGCATTTTAATTTATCTTATGCCCGTCTTACATGATCCATTTTTTCATCAATTTTCTATTTCATGCATATAATTATTTGAAAATTGACCATGTATGACAGAAATATATATCAATTTTCTATGTCAAGGATAAAATAGAGCATGTATATATGTGGGCTTTGGGCGTTGGCAAACTGTTTTAATGTGGAGGGGGCGTTACAAAATTTGTGTTGTGCAAAGTGGGTGGTGGACCGAAAAAGTAGGGGAATCTATGGCGTAGACGATCAGTCTCTCCAACTCTCTCTCTCTGCTTGGTGCATGTAACCAGTTCTGATGTCGATCTTGTGTTGAACCATGATATCAGGCCATCCAACATTTTCTCCTTTTTCCACAATCTCTCCTTCCCTGAATTTTACCTGTTGTCACCAAATGTAATTAAAAGATTTTAGAAACATAAAAATCCCACTTTAACGTACCACATCTGGAGTTATACAGTAACATGATATCCGATGTGTTGGGTCATATTCAGGGCGTCAGAACTGACACTTGTCAGTAGATTCAATGAACTGATTTTTTTTGTTTCAGGTCGTTGAAATAGCGCTCAATTTGAAAGGATTGTTGATATAGACGTTCAGATTTGAAAGATTGTTATATAGACGTTCAGATTTGAAGAGTTGTTGATATAGACGTTCAGATTTGAAGAGATTGTTGATATAGACGTTCAGATTTGAAGACTGGATGTAAAACCAGTCATGCAATTCATAAAAGAACAAAAGATTAAACGGTTTGGACACCTGGCCAGAATGCTCTGGCATCGCCTACCACAGAGAGCCACACAGAAAAAGTATAATGAGTACAAAGCAAGAGGAAGACCACGCAAAGATGGAGCGACGACATCAAGAACAGTCTTTCGAAGATGAATATCAGCTTACAAAGTGCCTTAAAACAAGCACACACAAGATCACTACGTTTCACCCCGGCAACACTTCTATAAAGAAGTCAATGGTGGAAGAGAAGAACAAGCACACACAAGATCACTACAGTTTCACCCGCAACACTTCTATAAAGAAGTCAATGGTGGAAGAGAACAAGCACATACAAGATCACACCTTTCACCCCAACACTTCTATAAAGAATCAATGGTGGAAGAGAAGAACAAGCACACACAAGATCACTACGTTTCACCCTGGCAACACTTCTATAAAGAAGTCAATGGTGGAAGAGAACAAGCACATACAAGATCACTACCTTTCACCCCCAACACTTCTATAAATAAGTAAATGGTGGAAGAGAAGAACAAGAACACACAAGATCACTACGTTTCACCCCCAACACTTCTATAAAGAAGTCAATGGTGGAAGAGAAGAACAAGCACACACAAGATCACTACGTTTCAACCCAACACTTCTATAAAGAAGTAAATGGTGGAAGAGAACAAGCACACACAAGATCACTACGTTTCAACCCCCAACACTTCTATAAAGAAGTAAATGGTGGAAGAGAAGAAGAAGATGACGTCACAATCTGTTGTGTCTTGTTCCTAGTCTGTCTCATCAATCATAAACTTTTTTGTACATATGACGTCACAATCTGTTGTGTCTTGTTCCTAGTCTGTCTCATCAATCATAAACTTTTTTTGTACATATGACGTCACAATCTGTTGTGTTTTGTTCCTAGTCTGTCTCATCAATCATAAACTTTTTTGTACATATGACTTTCCAATCTGTTGTGTCTTGTTATTAGTCTGTCTCATCAATCATAAACTTTTTTGTGCATATGACGTCACAATCTGTTATGTCTTATTCCTAGTTTTTTTTTGGTTTTTTTTTTAATGAGTGGTGTATTTGGGATTTAGTTGAATCATTCTAACTCCACTGTTACATAAACTCTGATTTTTCCTAGTTTTTTTATTCATTATATGACATACCAGTTTTTAACGTGTTTGAGTTCTCCACTTTTCAATGTCAAAATGTCAGCCTTTTCATTTTCTATTATGTCCGAATTGTTTGGGATCAATTGTAATACTGTTTCTATGGTGATGATGCGGAGATAAAGAATATCATCTATTTATATCCTTTTCGTGTACGGTTTGTGACATAAGGTTTTCACAAGAGACTTCCATTGTTGTCGTTCTGTTGCCTTTCTACCAAATGTTTCCCATGTCATTCATTTTCTTCGTTCACTTGATTACCGGGGCCCAAATTTGGGGTGTAAAGAATAGAACCACTGTTACCTGCCACGCATGTCGTAAGAGGCGATTAAGGAGGTTTGGTTGAAATCGGATGCATGTGTCCTAAGCGTGTAGAAGTCTATGCGTTTAGGGCCTACTAAACCAATGTGCAACGTATACACGTTCTTGGCAAAGATCAAACATATCACAAAGAGTGATTAAAATTGGTCGTAAAGAACGAACGCAAAGAAGAAGAAGAAGATTCATTTTCTCTCATCTCTCTTTCAAACATATTTTCTCCGTGTTTCATCTCTCTTTCAAACAGATTTTCTCCGTGTTTCATTTGAACGTCCATGTCTTCTTTTCCCATCCGCTGTCCATGGGAGAACTGTTCTAACCAATGCCCCTACTAGCATACAACATATTTACATATGCTGGATTTGCTGAGGCGGAGATCGGAGCACCTATGGTCCGGAGTGCTATGATGATAGTCCTCATATAACTGATAACTGATAACTGATATCTACATAATATCATACCCACATAAAAATAAACACTGTCTAAATCTTCAACTTGACATCATTTTCTTGTTAATGTTTATTTTTGTTACTGTCACTAACCAACTGTCTCATCTTGGAGGAAAATAATGACAGCAGTGAAGATAATTCTCTAATACCTAGAGGCAGTGGCGGCTCGTCATTAAGGGTCAGAGGAGCCGGGCCCCACCAAAAATAATGTGTAATGTGTATTTATTATTTAATGGATTAAAATAAAACCTAACCCAAAGCCATGATTTTCCCGAAAATGTGTCTGGCCCCACCAACAAAAACGATCACGAGCCGCCACTGCCTAAAGGTATATTGGATTGATAAAACTATACGAGATCTCCAACTGCTAGCAACGAACCGCATCACATGGAGATCTAAAACCTCTGCCCTATGTGCTGTCTTTAGCATGAAAGGAACAAACTAACTATATTGGATTGAGTATAGTAAGCGTCTGTAGCTCAAGCGGTTTGATCACAAACCCAAGCGTACCTGGTCCAAACTCCGCGATGTGCAAGTTTGGAAGCAAATTCGTTTCCGTGGGATTTTTACAAATGTAAAAATAGACCTCACCGTTCAAAAAGCAATGTTAAACGTATAAGTGGTGCCTAGAAAAAATCAACGACTTGTTTATTGTGGTTGATGGCTGCATCCTGTAAAGAAAATGCTACAATTTTTATTTCATATTGATTAATACGATGTTAGGCCCATATTTGTTTCATTGACCATCGTCCCACCATGGGTGATATGGTCAAGATCATGCCAGCCACCATTACTTCCAAGTACTTTTCCTGGTACTCAATTAAGATTGGGTCGATTTGAAGAAAAATATTCCTCGCTTACTGTAGAATTCAAGCCGGACATCTAACCTGAAAAGCGAGTTCTCTAACAACTTCGCTACTGCGGTTCTCATCTCAGCTTGGGGCATCAAACTAGCTTGAAAACTTAGTTCAAATTTCGTATAAACGTTCGATTTTGTTGCTTCTGTTGTAATATTCCTGCCATGATCTTGTTTTTTATTATAGAAATCATGATTTTCACTTTGTTCGCTATTATCAGAATAATTTATTGTTTATTTGACATTATATAATTTCTTAGCTTCAGTTAACAACAAACATTATTCTTTTTTTAAATAACAAAACACAATAATAAATCAAGATGTGACGCTGACACTGATGTTGTTTTAATAAAGATCACATGGGCGTCAACTGAGCTGACATTTTTCATTCTAGATGCTTCGGTTAATTGAGAATTTGTTTTATGGGTTTCAGTATTGACTAGCTGTAAAATATCACATTTGTTTGTTGCTGTGGTTCTATTATTGTGGCATGTTTTATTGTAGTTGAGATGTTGGTGTTGGTCTAATGTTGTTAACATGTTTTGTTGTAGTTGAGATGTTGGTGTTGGTCTAATGTTGTTAACATGTTTTGTTGTAGTTGAGGTGTTGGTGTTGTTCCTATATTGTTGCATGTTTTGTTGTAGTTGAGATGTTGGTCTTGGTCTAATGTTGTTAACATGTTTTGTTGTAGTTGAGGTGTTGGTGTTGTTCCTATATTGTTGCATGTTTTGTTGTAGTTGAGATGTTGGTCTTGGTCTAATGTTGTTAACATGTTTTGTTGTAGTTGAGGTGTTGGTGTTGTTATACTATTGTTGTATGTTTTATTATAGTTGAGATGTTGGTATCGTTCTACTATTGTGTCATGTTTTGTTCCAGTTGAGATGTTGGTATTGTTCTACTATTGTTGCATGTTTTGTTATAGGTGAGATGTTGGTGTTGTTCCTATATTGTTGCATGTTTTGTTGCAGTTGAGATGTTGGTATTGTTCTACTATTGTTGCATGTTTTGTTATAGGTGAGATGTTGGTATTGTTCTACTATTGATGCATGTTTTGTTGTAGTTGAGATGTTGGTATCTAAAAAGAAAGACTCTGCCCCCTCCCGCACCATAATTGTACACCATAACCAAAAAAACCCGCTCACTTGACCTATGCTACGTCATAATAAAAACTCGCTAATTTTCATAAACATATGCCAGTGTGGCTTCCTTGACAGGGCTGCTTTTATCTTGAACTTAATGTCCAAAATATTTCATTTTTATCACTTGCATAGTCTTTATCTTTATTTTGGAGTGAATGGTGCCGGGAGGAAGAATGAGAGACAGATCTAGAAGATGATGGGTGCAAGATGTCATTGACGATCTGAGAATGACTGCTGCTGACGCCGGTCAACCTGCACAGAATAGAGCGCTGCTGCCATGGGAGCCAAGTTCCGGAAGGGACAAGCTACTTGATGATGATGATGATATCCTTTATCAACCAAATTTCTTCAACATAATGCTGCTGCAAAATGAACATTTGTTTCTGCTGTCTATGCTTCTCCGACTACTCTTCAGTAACACTTGCATTTAAAAGCATTGATCGATTTTTCAACTGTTTTATTAATAATCCATGCTTCACAGTTATGCTTTGCTTTGGGAAAAATACATGCTCTTAAAGATCTAAGCTTTGCCTTTTTTTTGTCAGTCCCTTCCAAATTTCTGCATAGCCATGTTTATTCTTAAAGATCTAAGCTTTGTCATTTTTATAAATTCCTTTCCTAAGGTTTTGTAGTTGTTTTAACTTCTGCACAGCTATATTTATTCTTCTGTTTATTTCCTTTATAACATTTCCGTCGCTTGTTAGCAGCGAATATAAATTTTCAAAGCTATTAATTATTTTGTATCTATGTCCATTGATGCATAATATCCCATGTTATATTTGTTTTGTCAACAGTTATAAAGATTTTGGATTTTGTTCCATTGTTAAGATGCAAGCTTTGTTCTTTGCTGTTTCTTTGAATTGACACTATATATTTCTCAATACTACTTTGTGAGACTGACACAAATACTTAGAGAATACCTATGTTGTTTTATTTAATGCTCTACTACAGCGGTTCCCAAACTTTGCATTACTGTGGACCCACTTTTAAATACATTTTGCTGCCTCGGGCCACCAAAAGTTTATATATATATATCGCGATCACCGCCCAGACCGATGTACCAGATCTCCCATAAATTCTATTCATGTGGATATCTGATTCATGCAGACTTAGCATTGGTGTGTTTTACGTTACATCTTCAGCACCATTTGGAGTTCTGGTGCGTATTATTCAGCCAGCGTTTACTCGGTTCGCTCTCTGTTCTGTAGCCATCTAGTATTTTTACGGTGTGAGGTAGCTAGTCCCACATCCAACCTCCTATATTGCCTCTTACGACATGCGTGGCAGGTAAGAATGGCTCTATTCTTTACACCCCAATGTGGGCCCTGGTAACCACTCGGGCGGTTTCTATATATGAAAATCTTCTAGTAATGGAGTTATTATTACACCACATCAACAGTCAAGATGTCTCCAATTTCTCAGACTTTGGGAAACTTCAAATGATCTTTCATTTTGTCCTCTCAAACATTTAGACTCTGGTCTGATCAGGGTCCTTTGATTTCGCAACGGAACTAGTTTACCACTGTTTTTATACATATTTTTGAAATTTATTTTTCTAATTGAAATATCAAAGATCATAATATTTCTTCATGCGCTTGTGGACCCCATGTGAGTACCTGGGCCATGTGAGTACCTCGGCCCGGATTCTGCAGACCCCAATTTGGGACACGCTGCTCTAACCAACATAAGATATAAAAGAAAAGAGAAGAATTTAATCTCCTAAAACATGAGTTGAATAACTAAGGAAGACACAACAATACAATGAATTCAGAAACAAAGAAATCAACAGTATATATTGTAGTATAGGTTACATACAACTTGTATGTTAAAATACTCTGATATACAATCGTACCACTGAGTTATTTTCAACACAGCAGTTTGTAATGTATAATGCTTCCAGGTCCAATCTCAGAATTGGCATCGTTCCAAAATCGTGGAACTTTCCAGACGCCATCTCGAGTTATTGACCCCTACCTCTCACTTATGCCTATTCATTGCAACTGTCATGGCGACTTGAACATAAAAAAACACACACAAGAATCAGGAAACTCTTGTATTTCTCTGCTGGGATCCATTATCGTGACTAGTCGGTTAACGACAAGTCAATCAAATCTACTACAATACATTTAGATGTTGTTTATTCTCTCAAGGGACCGACTATTTTGTTATTTTCACAAACAGTAGAATTCTTAAGAATGGTTAACAATTTTTGGTTAGCATTATTGGATTGGTTATTTTTTAGAATTATAATTCAGATAAAGTATATGAACTTGAGACATTCAGTTTAAGAAACACAAAGTTAAGACACTTCAGACATGTTGTAGATAAGTCTTCTTCTTTACCTTTCAACTCCCAACGGAGCACAGGTCTTCAACAAACTTCTTCCAGCTCTTCCTCTCTCTTGCCATCCCTTCCAACTAATTCCATGTTTTACCTATCCTTTCAATAACAGCCTTCAGCTCTCTTCTCCAGGTCTGTCTAAGCCTTCCAATACTCCTCTTTCCCTGCGCGTTCCAAAACAGTGCCTGTCTTGCAATGCTTCTGATCGGTCTTCTCAATGTATGTCCTATCCATCGCCAACATCTCTTCCTGAGCTCTTTCTCTACTGGTATCTGCTTTGTTCTTTCTCTGAGTTCCTCGTTTGTAATCTTATCAAACCATCTCAGTCCCTCTATTCTACGTAAACATCTATTTACGAAGGTCTGCAGTTTTCTGGTGGTTTCTTTTCTTGTCTTCCATGTTGTCGAGCCATGAAAGCACTGACTTGACATTGTATAACAGTAGGCATGAGATAAAGACACTTCAGGCCATCTATGGACAAATAAATATCTATAAGATCACGACAACAGCCTCAGACGTGTGCTGCTGCACCTCTCTGGTGTCTGCGGAGGTGACTGTAGAATCCCCTACCACAGGTGGGACATACATGATCAAAGTTAGACATGCGGGTGCTTTGTGTTCTGTCTTTTCGCACAGCTCGTTTTCTCTGTGCCTCAACGGGAAGACGATTCTCAGCTTTGCGAATTCCTCTTGTGTTGTGAACAAATACATATGACGTAAAGACACTTCAGAAACATTTGTAGATAAATACACACAAAATAAAAGCATTTAATCCAATCTGTGGATAAATCAGCAGCAGGTTTTGCTTGTGTTTAGAAAAAGACAGAAAATGTAGAGGATGTGAATTTTGAAAAACAAAAAGGAAATTTATAAAACAGTCTAAAACCCCAGAGTGCATACCGGGCCCCAAATTTGGGGTGTAAAGTATAGAACCACTGTTACCTGCCACGTATGTCGTAAGAGGCGACTAAGGAGATTGGCTGAAATCGGAGGCATGTGTCCTAAACGTGTAGAAGTCTATGCGTTTAGAGGTCTACCAAACCAATGTGCAACGTATACACGTTCTTGGCAAGATTAAACATATCACAAAGAGTGATTAAAATTGGTCATAAAGAACGAACGCAAAGAAGAAGAAACAGTCTAAAGAAGTGAAAACCACGATACTAGGCAACAACCCGGTAGCAGTGTGACGACCCACGATACTAGGCAACAACCCGGTAGCAGTGTGACGACCCACGATACTAGGCAACAACCCGGTAGCAGTGTGACGACTCACGATACTATGCAACAACCCGGTAGCAGTGTGACGACCCACGATACTAGGCAACAACCCGGTAGCAGTGTGACGACTCACGATACTATGCAACAACCCGGTAGCAGTGTGACGACCCACGATACTAGGCAACAACCCGGTAGCAGTGTGACGACCCACGATACTAGGCAACAACCCGGTAGCAGTGTGACGACCCACGATACTAGGCAACAACCAGGTAGCAGTGTGACGACCCACGATACTATGCAACAACCCGGTAGCAGTGTGACGACCCACGATACTAGGCAACAACCCGGTAGCAGTGTGACGACTCACGATACTAGGCAACAACCCGGTAGCAGTGTGACGACCCACGATACTAGGCAACAACACGGTAGCAGTGTGACGACTCACGATACTATGCAACAACACGGTAGCAGTGTGACGACCCACGATACTAGGCAACAACCCGGTAGCAGTGTGACGACTCACGATACTAGGCAACAACCCGGTAGCAGTGTGACGAGCCACGATACTAGGCAACAACCCGGTAGCAGTGTGACGACTCACGATACTATGCAACAACACGGTAGCAGTGTGACGACCCACGATACTAGGCAACAACCCGGTAGCAGTGTGACGACTCACGATACTAGGCAACAACCCGGTAGCAGTGTGACGACCCACGATACTAGGCAACAACCCGGTAGCAGTGTGACGACCCACGATACTAGGCAACAACCCGGTAGCAGTGTGACGACCCACGATACTAGGCAACAACCCGGTAGCAGTGTGACGACTCACGATACTAGGCAACAACCCGGTAGCAGTGTGACGACCCACGAAACTAGGCAACAACCCGGTAGCAGTGTGACGACCCACGATACTAGGCAACAACCCGGTAGCAGTGTGACCACATAAGAAGAAGAAAGAAATGAAATTGTGAGAGTGTGAAAACAGTTTCTGATAGATCTACAATGTGAACTTTAAAGAGTGGGAATGAAGATCTACAATGTGAACTTTAAAGAGTGGGAATGAAGATCTACAATGTGAACTTTAGAGAGTGGGAAGGAAAGACAGTTTGAGTGTAGACAGTCTGGAGAGTGGGAAAATATAAATTTAGTTCCCCACAAAACAAATGTGTTTTTGTAAGTGATCAATTGTTTTCATATTAAAAAAACGACAATACTAATAATGAAATTCCACTTGAGTTGGACATAGTTAATTTTGTTCAGATAAAAAATGCGTTGTGATTATCAGATCATTGATAAATAATAGAGATATTAAACAAGGTGAATTGAGTACAGAGTTCATCCCACAAGGTGAATTGAGTACAGAGTTCATCCCACAAGGTGAATTGAGTGCAGAGTTCATCCCACAAGGTGAATTGAGTGCAGAGTTCATCCCACAAGGTGAATTGAGTACAGAGTTCATCCCACAAGGTGAATTGAGTGCAGAGTTCATCCCACAAGGTGAATTGAGTGCAGATTCATCCACAAGGTGAATTGAGTGCAGAGTTCATCCACAAGGTGAATTGAGTACAGAGTTCATCCACAAGGTGAATTGAGTCAGAGTTCATCCCACAAGGTGAATTGAGTGCAGAGTTCATCCCACAAGGTGAATTGAGTGCAGAGTTCATCCCACAAGGTGAATTGAGTGCAGAGTTCATCCCACAAGGTGAATTGAGTACAGAGTTCATCCCACAAGGTGAATTGAGTACAGAGTTCATCCCACAAGGTGAATTGAGTGCAGAGTTCATCCCACAAGGTGAATTGAGTGCAGAGTTCATCCACAAGGTGAATTAGTACAGAGTTCATCCCACAAGGTGAATTGAGTGCAGAGTTCATCCCACAAGGTGAATTGAGTGCAGAGTTCATCCCACAAGGTGAATTGAGTGCAGAGTTCATCCCACAAGGTGAATTGAGTACAGAGTTCATCCCACAAGGTGAATTGAGTACAGAGTTCATCCCACAAGGTGAATTGAGTGCAGAGTTCATCCCACAAGGTGAATTGAGTACAGAGTTCATCACACAAGGTGAATTGAGTGCAGAGTTCACCCCACAAGGTGAATTGAGTGCAGAGTTCATCCCACAAGGTGAATTGAGTGCAGAGTTCATCCCACAAGGTGAATTGAGTGCAGAGTTCATCCCACAAGGTGAATTGAGTGCAGAGTTCATCCCACAAGGTGAATTGAGTGCAGAGTTCACCCCACAAGGTGAATTGAGTGCAGAGTTCATCCCACAAGGTGAATTGAGTGCAGAGTTCATCCCACAAGGTGAATTGAGTGCAGAGTTCATCCCACAAGGTGAATTGAGTGCAGAGTTCATCCCACAAGGTGAATTGAGTGCAGAGTTCATCCCACAAGGTGAATTGAGTACAGAGTTCATCGCGTGGGGTATTCAACCATTTATCATCATCATCTTCTTCTTCTTCGAACGTTCCATATCGACAACTTGTTAAACCACTCTTTGTGATTTGTATGTGATCTGAGTATAAGAGCGATTGCACGGTGTGCCAGTTATGCGCCTACAAGTAGGCCAGCACATCCGATTCCTGCTACACTTTTTATTTAATATGGTAGCTTCCCTAGGCCCCTACCTCAATCGCCTCTTACTACATGCCTTGTAGATCAAGTGTTGTTATTGTTTGTCCCCCTTGCTAGTCCCTGCATTAAACGGTCGTATCAACATCATCATCAACATCATCAACATCATCATCATCAACATCATCATCATCAACATCATCATCATCAACATTCAGTAACCTGTTCTATGCGGTGCTGTGTCGTCAGAATAAGTTGTTTGTATCATTACATTTCCTAGGACATATGTCCTGCCACTGTTGCTGTTATGTTGTTGTTATATTACTGTTACGTTGCTGTTATGTTGATGTTTTGTTGTTGTTATATTACTGTTACGTTGCTGTTATGTTGATGTTATGTTGATGTTATGCTGCTGTTATGTTGTTGTTATGTTGCTGTTTTGTTGATGTTATGCTGCTGTTTTGTTGTTGTTATATTACTGTTACGTTGCTGCTTTGTTGATGTTATGTTGTTGTTATGTTGTTGTTATATTACTGTTTTGTTGTTGTTATGTTGATGTTCTGTTGTTGTTATATTACTGTTTTGTTGTTGTTATGTTGTTGTTCTGTTGTTGTTATATTGCTGTTTTGTTGTTGTTATGTTGCTGTTTTGTTGTTGTTATGTTGCTGTTTTGTTGTTGTTATGTTGATGTTATGCTGCTGTTATGTTGTTGTTCTGTTGTTGTTATGTTGATGTTATGTTGTTATGTTGTTATGTTGATGTTATGCTGCTGTTATGTTGTTGTTATGTTGCTGTTATGTTGTTGTTGCTATGTTGATATGTTGATGTTTTATTGCTGTTATGTTGCTGTTTAGTTGCTGTTATGTTGCTGTTCTATTGCTGTTCTATTGTTGTTATGTTGTTGTTATGTTGCAGCTATATTGCTGTTACGTTGCTGTTATGTTGATGTTATGTTGATGTTATGTTGTTGTTATGTTGTTGTTATATTGTTGTTATGTTGATGTTATGTTGCTGTTCTATTGCTGTTCTATTGTTGTTATGTTGTTGTTATGTTGCAGCTATATTGCTGTTATGTTGTTGTTATATTGCTGTTATGTTGTTGTTATGTTGACGTGATTTGTATAACACTACTTATTTACTGTTACATTGGCTGGAAATTGATAGAGAAGTCAAACTTCCCTAGTTATCACTTGCCGTAATAGTTTCGAGGGTACAAGTCCTGGACCAGGAACTTCCTGTAAGTATACAGTAAGTGGTTAACACTACAAATTTCCTGACCACAGATCACACTTGAGAATCTAAACTTCAAGTACCTCTGAAGTTGGAAAAAGTTCGCCTTCATGGCGAGGGAATCCATAAAACTGTAAGCAGACTTTCACGCAAAAAAAGCGCCATCAGACTCAGCTCAGACGCGCCATCTCAGGTGCCATGGCTACGTATGAATTCATAGCGAACAAACACAGAAGAATAAGATTGTCACCTTGATCTACCTTGATCTACCTTGATCTACCTTGATCTACCTTGATCTACCTTGATCTACCTTGATCTATCTTGATCTACCTTGATCTACCTTGATCTACCTTGATCTATCTTGATCTACCTTGATCTATACATATATATATATCATCATCATCACAATTATTATTATCATCTGGTTTGTCGCTGTCGGAACTTGGCTTGAATGACAAAAGTTCTAGATGTCTCCATGTCCTGTGTGAAGTGTGAGGGGTTTGTGATAGCCATTCTCAGCTCGTCTTTGACAACTGGTACCGATCTTTTCCTTGGTCTTCTTCTCCTTCGTCTGCCCGGTATCATGCCCTCCATGATGATGTTTTCCAATGAGCTATGTCATTTTATATTTTCAAAATATTTAATAATTTTCTTTTTTATACCTTCACATTAGAATACCTTATCGTGGTTGGCGGGTGTGTGTCTTAATGATCCTGTCAGGTTCTGACAGCCGGAGTCTTAACTTATGGCAAATTTAACCAAGCCGAACAGACTGAAGGCAAAAGACCAGGTCCTAAGCGCGGAGAGCAGGATGGGACCATAAACGATTACGGCGCAGAACCCACCAGCGAGTCATAAATGCTCTGTCAACAACCCCTCCCCCACCACCCACCCTACTCCTCCCTCAAGATATGGGTCAAATAGCTATCGCCCTCTTTCTCTCCCTTAAGAAGAATGTATTGTGTCTTGTCTTCTTCTACTTCTCTGAGACTTTCCTCAAATATATTGAGATTAAACGATATTGTCCAGGAAGCACACCCTGGACACAATCCAGGGTTGGTAAGCGCGACAACATAATTCTAGAATCACATAGTGTAGAACGTATCCAGACAAACAAACAGATCTCGTCAGTAGGGGACTGCAACTGTCTAGAGCAGTGTTTCCCAAAGTGGGCGGTACCGCTTCTAGGGGGTTCAGAAGAATGGGGGAGAAGGGGTGTTTAGGCGATTCGGGGTCGGTGGCTCCTTAAAGAAGAAATTAATAATAAATATTTTTAAATAAAATATTTTCGTGATTTTGAGATTGAATAATCATTTAAAATTTGAATTCTGCATTTTAATTCATGTTTTGCCCGTCTTTCACGATTCATTTTTTCATCTTATCTTATCTTATCTTATCTGAACCACATTTGCCGTGAAGCGTCGTGGGGGAGAGTTAGTTTCCTATCTTGTGCCAGGTGTGTTGCGCTTGACGTTGTCAGTCCATGCTTTCGCAGGGACTCTGAGATGTTATCTATCCATCTTGTTCTTGGCCTGCCTCGTGCTCTGCGCCCTGAGTGTCGATTATTATAGGCACGTGATGGTAGTAAATGTGGTTCCATTCTCATTAAATGGCCGAACCACTTGAATCTTTGCTTCTCGATGTACTGTATGCATGGTATAGTACCAACGATGCTTCTGATATTCTCGTTTCTCACTCTATCTCGCCTTGTAACGTTGACAGCTTTTCGTAGACATCTCATTTCACATGTTGTAATCTTTCTTTCTTGTGTCTTAGTCAGGGGCCATGTTTGGCACTGATAGCAGAGAGTTGGAATAAATATGCAGTTTATCAGTTGTCGTTTGACTGACATGTTAATGCTTGGATGTTTTAATAGTGGTGACAGTTGGTATGTCACTGCATTTGCCTTCTGGCATCTAGTCTCGATTTCTCTGTCCATCTTTTCATCTGCTGTGAATATACTCCCGAGATATTTGAATTCTGGAGTCTGTTGTATTTTGACATTATTCACGTGTATATTTAGTTGACCTGTTGACCTACTTATTGTCATGACTTCTGTTTTGGAGGTGTTAATTTTCATGTCATATTTTTCGCATGTGGCTTGCAGGGCATTTATGTGTTGTTGAAGTTTGTGTTCGTTGTTGTAAATTATACTCTGATCATCTGCAAAGAGTAGTTCGTTTATTAAATTGTAGTTGTTATCGAGGTTGTTATCTGTCTTGGTTTCTTGCGTTATCCTGTCTATGTAAATATTGAAAAGTATAGGCGAAAGCACACATCCCTGCCTTACTCCTGATGATAATTCAAATTCGTCTGTCAGGCCGTCGCTTGTTCGTACTACGCTTGAGCATTTTTGGTATAGCGCTCTAATATTGTCTAATAGTTGGCCCTGAATTCCATATTCACTTAGTATGGTCCATATTTTTTCATCAATTTTCTATTTCATGCATATAATCATTTGAACATTGACCACGTTTTACAGAAATATATATCAATTTTCTATGTCCAAGAGAAAATAGAACATGTATATATGTGGGAGGGGGGCGTGGGCAAAGTGTTATAAAGTGGAGGGGGGCGTTACAAAGTTTATGGTGTGCAAAGTGGGTGGTGGGTCGAAAAAGTTTGGGAATCTATGGTTTAGAGAGCAAGCTGAGACAAAATGTTACCAGAAACGAAATATGTCCGCCAGTATTGACGTGGAGGAATCGACAAATACGATGAACTCAATGGGCATGCCTATCTTCTTTATCGACCATTTTTCCTCAATTTGAAGCACTTGCAAAATTGTCATATTTTTTTCTTTTCCTGTAGATGGTATTCTGAGTACTCTTCTGTCTGTATCACTTGTATTCAACGGCATTAATGGATTTTTCATGTTTTATTAATAATCCATGCATCTCTTCATACGCTGCTTGCTACGTGATAAATACTTCCTTTAAAAAATCTAAGTTTTGACTTTATATCAATTCTCTATCATGAGTTTTGTAGTTATTTTAACCCTTTTCCCGCATAGTATCCACTTTAGTGGACAACTACTATTCGTTAGTTTCATAGCTACTTATTGGACTGTCTATTGTCAAGATCGTACATTAACTTGTTCATCTACTGGGTAGTCAAGGTTGCGGGCAAGACAATATTCATTCTACAAATTCATGCATGGAAGGGTGTGTGCCGAGCCATGTTCATTCTTCATTTTATTTTCATTGCTACAGTTTCGTAGATTTTAGCAATTAATCTAATACTACAAACTATCCCTTCCCCCTTTCCACATTGTATATATTATATATAGCGCCAAGCATGCATGAATTATAATCTGAAAATCAACATAAGGAACAGAAATCTTTAAATAGACAAAACAGAAAAATCAACAGGAAGTAAAATATCACTAGCTAGC